>JASCZI010211490.1:55008-70672 GCA_036250425.1 Stylosanthes scabra
TACGTGCGAGTGTATCACCTCCGGCGCCATCCAATACGGTGTTCCGGCTACGTCTTTCAGCATCAGAGAAGAACATGAACAACATCCTGGAACACTTAAGAAGGCTAGAATCTCAATTAAACTCTTAAAATCTTCGAATATTATAAATTTTTAATGAGTTAATTAATTTTATAAAATTTGTAGATGATTTTATAATCTAAATCTTACTATATTTTCACATTTTTTAGTTCATAACTAATAAAAATTCAGGCAACAACTTAAATTGGATATTTTATTTTTTAAATTTCAAATATGATATTCCTTTAGATTTCAAATATTCTATTTTATTTCCATTATTAGTTTAAAAGAATATTAGTTATTTATACTTTTTCTACTCCAACTTATTTTTCGATTCTACTTAAAATTTCAATTTTCTCTACCTTGTAAAGAAGAAGATGATGAAGAGGAGCTCATGATTGACTCGTAAATCGAAGCGGAGACTCCGAAATCAGCGAGCTTTACCGATCCGTTGGAGTCCACAAGAATGTTACCGGCTTTGATGTCTCTGTGGAGATGTCCTTGGCTATGGAGATAGGATAAAGCGTTGAGAGTTTCTCTGAGGATGAATGCGATGCATGGCTCTGAGAATCCGTCCGGGAAGGAATGAGAGATGATGGATTGGAAAGATCCGCCGGCCATGAACGGCATGACTAACCAGAGACGGTGCTCTACAGTGAAGCAACAGTGTGCGTTAAGGATGTTAGGGTGGGAGAGGAGGGATAGTGTCTTGACTTCGTGGCGGACGTCGTCGAAGTCGGGGCGAGATCCGTCGAGGTCGATGGATTTGATGGCGACGAGTGAGGAGTTCATGGGAATGCAGATAGCCTTGTAGACGACGGCGCTGACGCCGGAACCAATCTCGTCGAGGATCTTGTATGAATTAGGGTCCAACGGATATTGGAGTCTTCTTGGTGATTCTAATTCGGAGGAAGATGAAGAATCCTTTGTTGCCATGATTTGAGTGGGTGAGTTGATTGGAAGAAGATGCATGGTTTGAAGAAGAAGGAAGAGTGAGTAGTGAGTGGTGCATGGCAATAGATGGTATTAATAAGTGAATAGAAAGTGGAGGGTGGGTTAGTTACGTTATGGCGGTTATCTTGTGAGGTGAACAAAAGCAAAATTAAAGTCATCGCAACGGCTAAGGCAGCGGTGATTTCTTTCTGCGGATGTCAAACCATGCATGTGAATTAATCACAAAATTTATACGTAGGAGGAGGTGGACGTGTTATTTACACATCTCTCGTTAGAGAAAATTTTCATTTCCATTTTAGCTAAAAGGTCTCTTAAAATAAAAAATAAAAAAATTATTGAAAATATAAAAAAAATTTAAGTTTTAACATATTTATTATAAATGTATTAATTTTTTAAGTGTTTACTACTTATAATAGATATTTTTGGGACATATATATATATATGCTTAGATATATATAAATGTATAAATAACTTTTTACCATGTGTATAGAAATATACATTTGGCATCTTAAAAAAATTATACTATTACAAAGAAGTTTAACTATTCTACCATCATAAGTTTAAGGGTCCCTCTTTGGTACAGGCGCCGTTTGATACAGAGAATACAGAGATTTGACAACTTGTGTAGATGGTCAACACGTGTTACATTAGTACTGTTCATAGAGATTAGCTGATTGAGCCAAGGCATTTTCGTGAGACGAGCCAAGTCAGAAACGCTTTTTGGGGTTGCGGTCCAACTTGTGTGGGCTGGGCCGGTTTGTTATTTAGGTTACCTTTATTCACTTTGGACTGAGTTGCAATACTAATAATAATACATACATATTCACCAAATAATAATAATAATGATAATAATAATAATATTAATAATACATACATACATACCAAAAACGTAATAATAATAATAATAAAAAAGAGTTAACCTAAAATTAATTATTCATTAAACTATTAACACATTTATTATAGGATAAGAGATAAATATCTCCTGACTTTTTTAAAATTGGACAAAAATGCCCTCCATTTTGTCAAAGTACACACATACCCCCAACCTTCGAAAAAAAGTGGACAATACTACCCCTCCAATGGTCTAACCCATGTGTGATCATTATGAAGGTGTGTGATGTGGCTAGTCAATGGCGCCTAGTTGCCTGTAACAAACATTAAACATCAAAATGAAGTCGTTACTCCTCTTATACATGAACCCTTCGAAATTAGGGTTTCATTCCTCTAAAGGAATCGACTTTCGTTTTGCTGTTTAATGTCAATTATGGACCTGATCTGTATAGTGTGGCTCCATTACAGCCAGCTAGATGCCGTTGACAACTACATCACACGTCTTCAAAACGGTCACACATGAGTAAGACCATCAGAGGGATAGTATTGTCCACTTTTCTCAAAAGTTAGGGGCATGTGTGTATTTCGACAAAATGGAGTGTATTTTTGTACAATTTTAAAAAAGTTAGGGTATATTTTTCTTTTACCCTTTATTATATTCACTAACATTGAAATTATTTATAAGTGCATAATTTAGAAAAATAAAATTGTGTTTAGTAAATTAAATAAGTCATGGGCAAAGATATTGTATTTTACATTGAATTAATATATTTTGTATATTTTTAAATATGAATGACACATAAACTTAGTAAAAAAATAAGAATATATTTTTATTTTCTATATTAATCATACTAATTTTATGTAAAGTTATCTAAAAAGTGTATTTTAACCTTTTAAAGTCAAATTTTAAATTTCAAGAAGAATAAACTCGCTACAGTAAATTAAACACTCAATTCATTTAATGAATTAAAAGAACAAGGAAAATAATATAATTCTTTTCTGTTTCTTCACCATAGTCTTTACAAAATTGTAGGGACAAAAATATAATCAGATTTATGTTTGTTTTTATGACTATTCATTTTGATTGAATGAATTCATAAAAAAAATTATATTCTAATATTTTTCAGGTAATTTTAAGAAATGATAATGCTATTTGTATATCTATTTTGTTCAATTAAGTTCAATCAAGTCATTTATTTCTATGCTAAATAGAATGTTATTTCGGTGTCAAATAACATAAAAATAACACCGAAGTAAAGTTCTATTTGATATTAAAATAGTCTTCTATTTAACATAAAATAAATAATTTGGTTGAGCAAAATAGGTGTGCGTCTAAAATTGTTGTTGAACAAGATGGAGAAGAAGATACAAGGAGAATAAAAAAACAATATTAGAATGAAAAAATATAGGTAGTCAATATTTTTTTAATTAATAAATTAACCAACAAAAAATTGAACATTTGTAACCATTGTTTTTATAATATTCACAATGAAAGTCATAGAACATCTTAAACCTAAAACAACCAACAATTAGTCAATTTTTAATTTTTTTTAGAAGCAAAACAACTAAATCCTAAAGAAATAGAACATCCAATTTAAATTGTTGGTTAATATTGACTGAATTTTTATTAATTACTTAGCATTGGTCATTTTGAAAATGTTCCACCAGTGACAATTTTGAATAATATTAAAATTGAAAGTATGTATTTGGAGATAAATAAAAGTGACTATAAGAGTATTTAAAGTTTTTAAATTTAAAATTTTACCTTCTAAACCATGCAATAACGATAATTTCAACATTTTAATCTAAAAAAACATTTTAAACATGAAATTTTATATGCATTTAAATTTTTTATAATATTAAGTCACATTTCTAATTTTATGTGCATTTAAACAACACAAATACTAAAAGGACTTTTTTTTATTAATCTTTAATAAGAATAATTTTATACTTTCAAATTCAAATATAAATTTTTACCCTGTGTAACAATTAAATAAAGCTAATCTTAAAAAATATATATATTTTTTTGGTATTAAAATATTTTATTTTTTGAAAATTAAATCAAATTTGTATTCAATCTGTAGCATATCTCAAGAAACACCTCACTGGAGGCCTAAATCAAACACAATTGTAGCTTGTCCAAAAAAAAAAAACACAATTGTAGCCAACCCACCCAGTCCTGTTATATGCAAAATTGGATTCCAATCATGGCCCACAAAAAAAAAACGGCTGTGCCCATTCCAGCACGCTCACAAGTCGCAACACTGCTAAGCCACCTACCCCCACAGCTTCTGATGTCCTATGCTACACTCACTACAAATATGAACACTCTAACCATCTTTCCATCACGTGTCACATTCCCATTAAATTAGAGGGAATCTCTTTATTTCTGTATGATTTGGTCTCTTTACCAAAGAATTCACCTACGTTTAATTATTATATTATGATGATTATGATGATAGGTTTGATTATTCTATTTATTTATTATTTATATAGAAAAACGTGTGAATTAATATGTAAAATTATATTAGAATCTATAGTAAGTAATTTGGTAGATAATTTTTTTTATATAAATGTAAGTATGTATGTAAATGCGGCACTCTAAAAGCGAAAAATTGAAAATCAAAAGTTAAGATATAAGTGTGAGTGTCACATCATAATTTAAGAGTGATAAAGTAAAAATGATATCACACAAACACAATACATATATTGTTGAAACATGATTCAAATTTTTCAGCAGTGATGAGTGGGCAAAGTCATCAGACAATTAATGTTTGAATACTTTTAGATCAAGAAAAAGAAACATTCATTTTTTAAAAATATTGTATTTGTTCACGAGTTACTGATTTAGAACATCAGTTTTATAAATAATCATCTCCCTCTTTAATTAAAAAAGATAACAATTGATGTGTTAAAATAATAAATGGTAGCGGAGGCAGAACCATTTCTTTGTGATTCAGCAGAGCATTTAAGAATTTCAGACAAGAGAGTATCTTGCAGCCTCTAAGTTTGCAACAACAACCCCGAGTGCTGACTAAGGCAACTCTTTGGTTCATGGAAGAGTGTGAATACGAAGGTATGGAAGGCTAATTGAGGAGACAAGAAAACAAAACTTGGCACAAGTGACAAGTTTATGGATGTTGTTTGAGTTTGACACAATCCACAGCTGCCACTCCTCCCTTGGCATCTTCCAAGTTCCAAAAGCAATAGCAATTATTGATAGATACATCATACATACACCTATCATTCCTTCCCCTGCCACGCTTAACTACCGCCGTACACCTCACCCTTCTTCAACTTCATTCACTCCCAACTCACAATATATGTCAATGTCAAATCCTCTTATTTTTTTTTATATTATAACTATGTTTAACTTAACCTCAATTTCTCAAATTTACTTATCCACTTAAATCAAAATTCCTAATTACCTTTGGCATCTTAATTAGCTTACATACACCCACTTTACCATATAATAATAGTAGGTAGCTGGCCACGTTATACCGTGTGGATTATTCTTTTTTATATATAGTTTTTAATTATTTCCGAATAAACATTTGCTAATTGCATGCTTTTAGCAGTGACAAAAGGCACACTTACATAACAAGTTGAAAAGATGATGCAATTCAAAGAACAAGTTGAAACTCGAAACAAAATTATAAGATTCGAAAAAATACATAACCTTTTTCAAAGATAAGGAAAAAAAAAAAAAACAGGCTAGTATACATTATACAACAAGATAAACACTACCTGTCACCCACTAAAACAAATTAAAAAAAAAAAAAAAAACTCATCAGATCTGTAATTTCTTCAATTTACAACCAGTTATTATGAATATAAACATATTAAGAAAAAAATATAATATATCAAATAAAATAAAATCCACCATTAACATAAGCTAAAAAATAAAAATACATGTATTAAAAAAAAAAGAAGAAAAAAGCAAACCTCTCTGCAAATTGTTTTGTTCATCCAACCGTCCATTTCCAGATCTTGAACCTGACATCGACGTTGCACTTGGCATTTGATGTGGACGCCGTCGCCGGCTTCTTCCCGGAGGGAAGCGTGGCCTTAATACCGTCACAAGAAACTCTGATTCTGACCTTAGGTGTCTTCAAATTCCCCATCATCGCCTTCACCTTCGTCTCCAGCTTCACCTGCAACGGCAAACCGCTCTTACTCTTCATGCTGCTCTTCAACTTCTTCGCGTCGTCGCTCTGCAGAGCCTCGCCGGAGCTCGAAATCGAAGTCTTCAGCACCGTCGTGTTCTTCTTGCCGTGGTCGAAGGCGGGGACAGTGCCGTCGCCGACGTCGATGTCGCCGGAGAGGATCGAGACGGAGGTAGGGTCGTAGGAGAATGAGATGTGTTTGTTAGGGTTTGTGGCGGTTACGCTGACGGCGAATTTGGAGCTGAGCGTGGAAGAAGCGGTGAGGTTGAGGTACGAGAGAGTGAGGGACGTGACGCTGAAGTCAGGGCGGTGAGGGCGGTAGAGGACGTAAACGACGACGCCGGCGACGCCGATGAGAAGGAGGAGGATGAGGACGATGAGGATCAGCCAGAAGCAGAAGCGGCAGCAACAGCCACGGCGGCTCCTCCGGTGGTGGTGTGGCTGCGGGCGGTAGGTTGGGCGGGAGGCTCCGTAGAGCTGAGCCTTGGTAGCTGGAAATGCAGGATTGGCTCCGGCAGCGGCGGCTCCGTTGGCGGCGGGCTTGGCTGAAGGGTACACCCTGTCGGCCATGGCTGTCTGATCTTCTTTCTTTTTTCTTTTTTTTTTTGTCACTTAAATTTTGAAGAGAGTTCTGAAATGAAGAGAAAGAGTGAGTTTAATTTAAGAGAGGGTGTTGTTTTTGGAGTAAAGTATGGGATTTATTTAATTAAGTAATAATTTAATTAAAGAAAGTGATAAATGAGGATTTGGAAGTGGGTGGGGTGTGAATTATGAAAGTGGAAAGATGTGAACGTTCTAACCATTTCTCTTTTAGCTGTTTCCAGCTCTCACTCTCAGCGCGTATATCCACTCCTTCTAATTCATTCATTTTTAACCATTCTAGTTAATTTGGGTTGGTCTAATAATCAATTCACTAATTCGTTTAAACTAATGTTGGGAGTTTAAAATTCGTCTTGTGCATGTAATAATTTATTGATCAACGATAGACTTTAGATAAAATTTAAATAAATTTAAATCCGTGGCAGATTAGTCTTCGATATATCTCATCGAGTATCCGTAAAAAAATTTTTATTTTTTAAGACTTCTAATTATTTCAAGTCAACTTATTAATGAGCTTCTTTTCATTTTTTAAGTACACCAACTTGCTATTATTTAATTGGTTCAGGACACAGTAAGTAAGGTAGATTTTCATTTTTGTATTTAGTCACCGACAAGATTTAGTAAGTTTGAATGGCCTCCAAAGTCATCGAATTTGTTCTTTGTGTTAGTTTAAAGATGAATATATAGTCTACGTTTTTAATTAGTAATTAATATGCACCAAATGCAAATAATATGATTCGTAATGGTGGGTCTTCTAAAGGGATTCCTTAATATTGCATGGCAATTGTCCTCAAATAATGTCATGAGTTGTATTCATATTTCATAATTTCAATTGCGTATGATTGATTGACTAGTCGGTACAGCTAGACTATACATAATAATTCTCCATTATTCATTCAAATTTCAGCTACAATCATATATAGTTTTCTTTTTTGGGTAATATATAGTTATAATATTAACATTTTATATATTTTTTCTATTATTAAAAAAACGTCATTTTCATTTTTTATATAACTTACATATATATATATATATATATATATATATATATATATATATAAGGCATATACTAATTTTCTTTTTATATACAATGAAAGACAAATTGTCCTTGCCAAAATTTGTTTAGAAGAATCAATGTGAAATGAACATTTTTTTCCAAAACGGTGGTTAGTTGAAGAAGCTAACTTAATAATGTGAATTTTTCATTGTAGTCCAATAATTAAGTGTGAATGTTAGGTAAAAAAAAAAATTTAGCTGGCATCCCAATATACTGCTGAGAGAAATGTAATACCTAACCAAGTAGTACCTATGAGAGTCTTAAATTTATATTAATCATATTAAGTCATAGTTATTGAGAAATATAAAATTAATTCTACTATTTTATTGGTAAGATGAATAATGATAGAATTGGAATAAAGGAGAGAGAAGGCGCGTGGATTGGTGAAGCATTATTCTAAAGAGATGTGAATATGATTTGATGTGAGATGCTACCTCTTCTTATCTTTCTCTCTACCTATGAGGCTATGGTGGTATATGCTTAATAACGTGGATTTTATATTGCCCAACGTGCCCATATAAAAATAATATAAAATATAGAAAAAATATTCTGTATTGCGACATACATCTTAATCTTTCACCGTTTTTAGCCGTTGATTTTGATTGGTTTTAATTTAATATCAATATATTATTAAAATTAATAGTTACAATAATTTTACGTAAATAAGTGATTTTAGTCAATCAATTCCAACCAAATCATTTATTTTTATGATAAATAGAAGACTATTTTAATGTCAAATAAAATTTTATTTAGGTGTATTTTTTTATACTACTTGACATCGAAACAATATTCTATTTAACATAGAATAAATCATTTGGTTAAACTTAATTTCTCAAAATCACTTATTCAAATAGCATTACTTTAAAAGCGCTGGAATACGGATTGCGGGGATACGCCGCAATCCGGATAATCTTCCTAAAATATAAAACTGATGAAAATTTATGGCCATGTTGATTGTGCGATGATACAATGCATGTTGGTGATCAGAATTGAGAAAGAATGCAACGATATATAGATGGTCATGATTTGATTCCTCACACTCCCTGATTAGGACGTTCCTCTAACGTATATATACCTACTACCTCTATTAAGTTCCTAGGTTCCCATCACAAATTTATATATTTCCAATCACTTTTATAAATTATATATTATTATTATTATTATTATTATTATTATTATTATTATTATTATTATTTCTTCAAATTTAACCAACCTCAAAATTCTTGAGATAGATCAGACGGAATGAAGTAATGATTAAGTAAAACATTCTCATTATTGTAATGTGGACATGTATATATAATTAACCCAATTGGATCAATGAAATTAAAATATGGACCTAAAACAACTTTTATTAACCATTAAATGTATAGTCTTAGTATTAATCATTATGAGCGAGATTAAAGAAACAAGCTATAACTTGTTGTTTAAGGTTATGGCAAATGAAAATGAATCCCATACCTTCAAAATTCAAAGTATATATAGCATGGCAATCTGCCCCAATGTTAACTTGTTTGTTTGATTTCATTCAATCGGATTATTTTCCCCATGTTTATGTTTATTACACTCAACTTTTAATTTCCATTCTAGAAGAACTTACATTAATATGGTACCACGACGTCATTTTCAACATGAACTTACAAAATATAATCTTACCTAACGAATCACAAAAGCCATTTTCTCACCAAAAACGCATCTATGTATATTGGGATTTTTTTTTGTTGGTATTATGTATATTGAGATTTTTTTTGGAATTAATATATATTGGGATTTAACGATGTACATACTAACTCAAAAATACATGAGTAACCTTTGGGCTTGGGCTTTTAGCTTACTATGCAGAAGCCTAACACAATCATTGACAAGTTACTCTCCAAAAAACAAAAATCAATTAGCAAGTAAACTTTGGAAATACACCATATAAAGAGCGAAGAGAAAGAGTGATGAAGAAATTGTATTGATTTGATTATCATTATTATTTTATTTTTATTTATTTTTTAAAATAAATTTACATATTTATATAAAAAATTTTAATCTCTTGAGAGTCTCCTTGTATAAAAACTCAGCTTGTTAGCATCCTAATTTATGATAAGGAGATAGTTCTTTAATGAAAATGAGATTAAGTCAAAAGTTATTCTAAATAACTCTAAAAATTTAGAGACTAATTTAAATTAAAAATTTAAATGTGAGAGGCTAATTTAAATTTTAGCTCTTAGTTTATAATTAGTAGTCCAAAAAAATGGACAAAAATATAATGAGACCCAAAAAGTAACATGACTAGGGGATCATGATTAATCACTAATCACTAATTAATAAGCAGAAAAGCACTAAGCAATCTCTAGCTCTACCCAAAAAGATGAGCCAATTCACCGACACAATTCAAATATCTTTTAATTATTATTGTTTCCTAGATATTATCTTTTCTTTTTCTTTTTAGCTGTCCCAGATGGCCATGCTTTAGGACATGGTCAACAAATAACAATGTTATTTTCATGGAGGGGTAGCTCAATCTAAAGCCTAAAGGGCACTGTATTGTCCAAGAACTAACCAAATCTTGTGGTCATGTCCTTAGGTAGGGACACTTGATGAAATGGACCACAGTACCACACCCATGTGTTTCTCACCATTTCTTCTTCATTCATTGCCTTCTAAATCAATACATATACCTATTTATTCACAACAACATTTTGCAGGTATTTATTCACTTGTATTGCCATTTTTCCACTAGATGAGGTGTGGTATATGAATAAAAATGTCATTGCATCATTTTCATGTACCGGGATGTGACTTAATTTTATATTGACTAATGCAGGTCTAACATAATTCTACATAGTTTTAAAGACGTCATTGTGTCGTGACTATGTATGGGAATGTAACACTGTTTTACGTTGACTGTCGCATGCCAAATAACCCTTTTCGTTTGTCCGGACTTGGGCCGGCTACGTGAAACATAGGCCGAGTTAATTAAGTTCTACTGTACATTGTAAAAAATGAAATTGCTGTTACAATCGGTTAATATAAGTGGATAAATATCATTAGTGTGAAATTATTTTACTGAGAGATAGGAAGCTAAAGCATCAATAATTTGGAAACTGATCAATTCCTATCCATGCTCACAATAATTGGAACAATGTTCATCTGCACCTTCATTATTTTTCATGTTACTTTGAAGGCAATTACTGCATATGGCTTAGACTTTAGACATTACAAGACAGAAGTTCAAAAGATGTAGCCGATTCTTCAACCTGTGGGACCTGAATTCCACTTTCAGTGTTATTCTTCAGCTAGCAATGATGTCATGATTACTGAGAAAGACATTGAAATGTGAGCCTAAAAATAGTTTAGATAGTAGAAACCATAATGTAAGGTATCAATCTTCAGTTTTCAAACTAGGATATAGAATCCCTTGAAAGTGATTGCCTTAATTGCATCATTGAATTATGTTAGTGAGTCTCTCTTTGTTTTGGCCAAGTTTTAATGCCATTTTCAATGATTTTACAATTATCCCCCAATCTCTTTTCTACCTTTTCTTTTCATCTGAATTGAAGTTGAAAAGATGGTAAAATTGCGTCTCAGGTGGCTTGGTCATGTGAAAAAAAGACCGATAGAACACTCGGTTAGGAGGCCGAATGAGATGAAGGTGGACAAGAGGTGAAAGGAATAGGAAGGCCTAAGAAGACCATCCATGATGTGGTCAAACGAGACCTACTTGTAAACAATCTCTCTGTTGACATGATATATGATAGAGTTCAATGACGTCGTTTGATTCATATAGCCGACCCCACCTAGTGGGACAAGGTTTTGCTGTTGTTGCTGTTGTTTGTTTTCATCTGATCTGACCCTCTTACTAGTGTTTTTCTGAAGAATAAGGGAAGTGTCATTTTCACAATTTATCTATCATGTGATTAATGTCAACAAATAATAGAGGCTCTTGAGTCCTGAAGAGGAGGAAGCATTTCTCCTTATGCTTCCATGACTAGAATGCATAATTAGTTATTACTTTTGTTAGCATTGTCGCATTTGTCGGTATGCTTTAATTGTAGGACTTTCCCCTTATATACTGCTTTGTCATCAAACTCTATTTAATTTTATTCTTCTTGAGATTGATTATTGTACCTGAAAACTGAGAGATCTTCAGAATCAAAATGGGGTTGCAGCTGATATTCATGTTAATAATCAAGCTAAATTTAGTTCTATGTATTCCACAGCTTCATCAATATGCAGGTGTGTTCTTAATTACTTTGTTTGGACAATGGAAGCCTTAGCTAGCTATAACTATTTCTTTGTTTTTATCTGTAGCAACAAATCTGCACCATTATAGGGTCAGAAGCCATTCAAGTATTGCATTGCCTCCATCAGAGTCATCATATTCTGCAGTTTCACCATCCAAATCATTCTCCAAAGCTCCTACAAAGAAGTGGATTCATGGTTATGTGGATTCTCCGATATCACATCATAAGCACCACAACTACAAAAGGAAGTTTAGAAACCAAACTCCTCAGCCAAACAATCTTCATACTCATCAAGGTTTGATTCTCTGAGTATAAAGAACATGACCAAAATTCTTGCACAAATTTCACATTAGTTCAAGTTGACATGTCAAAATTCCTTAAATCTTTCTCCTCTGAACTTCCTGGAAATGCAGGTACTTCAGTCTTCAAATCACAACCTAAAAGATGGAATTCTGCTGCTCCTTCACCATCACCATCAGTTCTATCAAATCACTTGAATGGTATAACCTATAAAGAAAAGCCCTCATTATGTTCATTCTTTCTAACTTAAGCTCTCATAGCACCTCAATGTCTGTTACATGTTTTGTCCATTTCCATTATCAGTGCCCTCTCCCTCCCCAAGAATTTCACCTCTAGCTTCATCATTGAATAAGATAAAGACTCCACCACCAGCATATGCTTTGGTTCTGCCACCTCCACCACCTAATAAGGGTATTATTCTATTACATTACTCATTGACACTATCTAGTTCCTTCATTTTCAACAATTTAAACAAACTTGTAAGATCTTATGTTGATCCTATTCCTTATATGTTGTAGACTGCATGATGATGACTTGCTCAGAGCCATTGACAAATACACCTCCTGGATCACCTTGTGGTTGTGTGTGGCCACTTCAAGTTAAAATCCGCATGAGCATTGCAATATACAAGTTCTTTCCATTGGTTTTCGAGCTAGCTGAGGAAATCGCAGCGAGTCTTTTGTTGGACTGCAACCAGGTTCGCATTGTTGGAGCTGATGCAGCAAATCATCAACTAGAGAAAACCACTGTTCTCTTAAATTTGGTACCTCAAGGAGTTAAGTTTGATGATACAACAGCTTTCTTGATATACAAGAAATTCTGGCACAGGGAACTTCTCACTGATGCTTCCCTTTTTGGTGCCTATGAAGTACTCTATGTTCATTATCCAGGTTATAACTTGATTCCCAAGTTTCTTGGATATCTATAGATTTAATGTATGTTGTATATTTAGTCTCATTCATACTTTTGGATAACACATGATGATGCAGGTCTTCCACCATCTCCACCTTCAAATCCTTTTGATGTTTCTGGTATAGTTGAGCCAGATTCTGTTGGTACTGATGGGAATTTGATAAAGCCTTTAGGAGTTGATGTCTCTAATAAGAAGAAAAAAGAAGGGAATGGCGAAAGAACGGTTGTTATGGTCATGCTGTCATGTTTTGCAGCTTCTGTTCTCTTCATTGGAGTTACTTGGCTTTGTCTATTGAAATGCCATTATCCTGTCCTTGAAACTGAACAACTTCCAGATGTTAAAACTGCACACTCTTTCAAAAATTCAGGTAATTTGTTGATCTCAAAAGTTTCCCCTTGAAGTTGTAAGTGTTGGAAAAATGCTAATTTGCAATATGAACAAAGCAGGCACTGCTAGGTCATTGCCTTATGAGAACATGCTGAATTCTAGATCAACCTCAACCAATTCTGGAACAATAGCATATGCAGGATCAGCTAAGATATTCACTTTGAATGAAATAGAGAAAGCAACAAATAGCTTCAGTTCTTCAAGAATATTAGGAGAAGGTGGCTTTGGCCTTGTTTACAAAGGAGGCCTACATGATGGAAGGGATGTTGCAGTCAAGATTCTCAAAAGGGATGATCGGCATGGTAGCCGCGAATTTTTGGCCGAAGTTGAGATGCTTAGCCGTCTGCACCATAGAAATTTAGTTAAACTGATAGGTATATGCATTGAGAAACCGAGTCGTTGCCTTGTCTATGAGCTTGTGCCTAATGGAAGTGTAGAATCCCATTTACATGGTAAAATAAATCATAGTCCATCAATAACATTGACATTTTTGACACTCAAATCATGATTTCTTCTGAGATACTGACTTTGAATGCACAATTTGTTCACAGGTTCAGACAAGGTAACAGGTCCACTTGATTGGGATGCAAGGATGAAGATTGCACTCGGCGCTGCTCGAGGATTGGCTTATCTGCATGAAGATTCAAATCCATGTGTCATACATAGAGACTTCAAGTCCAGCAACATCTTGTTGGAAGATGACTTCACACCCAAGGTATCAGATTTCGGATTGGCTAGAACAGCACTTGATGAGGGAAACCAGCATATATCCACACATGTTATGGGGACATTTGGGTAATAAATAATAATAACTCCTTAATTATTTGATGAATATTAATATGTGACATTTAAAGATGTTATAACATAATCATCTTTATTAAATTTCCTTAAGGAAAAACTGATTTTTTCAGCTCATTGACATCTTGTTATGCAGGTATCTAGCTCCTGAATATGCAATGACAGGACATCTTCTTGTGAAAAGTGATGTTTACAGCTATGGAGTAGTGCTCCTAGAGCTCCTAACAGGGAGAAAGCCTGTGGACTGGTCGCGACCACCCGGTCAAGAATGCCTTGTTGCTTGGGTTCGTCCGCTTCTCACGAGTAAGGAAGGTTTGGAGATGATCATAGACCCAGATATAAAGCACAGCATTTCTCTTGACAGCGTGCTAAAAGTCGCAGCGATTGCATCCATGTGTGTGCAAGCAGAAGTCACTCAACGCCCTTTCATGGGTGAAGTTGTGCAGGCCTTGAAGCTGGTATACAGTGAGTTTGAGGAAACAACAGGCTATGGAAGATCAGTGAGTTTTCGAGATGATGTACAGGGGAAGTTTTCCAAATGTTCAGATGAGAGAGTGGATTTTTCAGTGTAAGAAATCCCTGAATGACTATCAAGCTAGTGAAGAGCCAGATAGATGCAACAACATAAATTATGGCCTTGATCCCATTAAATTTGTTACAGCTTTAATGCAAATTCTATTGAAATTTCATCATGTTTGTTATTTAAGTGAAAGGTTATATTAAAGTAAATAAGCTGCAGATTTTCTTCTTCTTCCAAAAAAGCAAACTTTGTTGATTATTTAACAATCACTCTTCACTGACAATTGGTCAATTACAAGCAAAATACATTAATTTCCAGTCCTACAACTAATACAGCTCTTCTTATATTCATATTACACAAATTTCTTTTTTTTTTTCTCACTTTAATAGAAACAATCTTCATATTACATGCACACACTTATATACCATCCAATTTCCCCAACCTGTCTTGTGAAATCTTCAGTCCCATGTACCTGTTACAAACATAAACAAATAGATTATTGATGTGAAAATGAAGGTGAGGTGTTATGGTCACTCACTATATATGTAAAATTGCACATACCTTCCCATCATCATCACAGTAGCTTGAGGGTTAGTTCCTGGTGACTCTGGAAACACTGAGCCGTCGACGATGCGGAGTCTATCAACACCAAGAACCTTATAATCAGGATTGACTACCTTCCCTACATGGCAGCCACCATGGTAGTGCCAAATTGTGATCACAGTGTCTCTACAAAACTGCTCTAATGACTGTGTGTCATTGACATGCTTTGGTATGAGGTTGACATTAGCCTTCACAGTGAGGTTAAGCAGTTTCTCTGTTGTCTGTCTATCACACATGGTATAGTTTGTG
>JASCZI010211490.1:70782-82750 GCA_036250425.1 Stylosanthes scabra
GCCTCCCCTGAAAGCCTCAACCGGTATGTCTTTCTTGCTCTTCAAGTAAGCTTGAACAGCTTCTATTGATCTTTCCTTTGGGGGAATTGTAGAGAGTTGCCCAATCTGTGTTTAAGTTTTTCCCCAAGTTAAATGCTGTTCATAGTGTTCACAATCTATACATTAAGTACATTTAGTGAATATAATTAATCTACATGTACCACTGTACACTTCCGCACACTCTATTTTTAACATCAGCATAGAAATTGTACAGTGTTACATGTAGCATTATCGTTAGTGAATATATTAGGTACCTCGGCTGAGACGATGCCATGGTGGCAGTGAATGCTATCATTGGATTGACCAAAACCACAGCTAGTTTCAATGTAGACACCCAAATTGGTGATACCAACAGTTTCAATCAGTGACTGCTTAACTGGTCTCTTAGAAGGGACAAAGATTGTGTTCATGGGGTTATCAGCCATGCCCTTCCCAACAAAATGGTTGTCAAGAACAACAGGGATGTTCAACTTCTGAAGATCTTCTTTTGGACCAATTCCACTGAGCAATAGCATTTGAGGAGTCCCAATTGCCCCACTAGACACAATCACCTCACTCTCCTCATCATTGCTTAGAACTGCATGATGCTGTTTCCCTTTTTCATCCTTGAAAATAACCCCCACAGCCTTAGGCCTTGTTCCTACAAGGACAGCAATGCCATTTTTATTCATTCATGTTATATACAATAATTGTAGTATGGGATAATATTCAAATTCGTCCTCGAAAGATTTTATCCGTCATATTAGTCTATGAAAGATGTAATTCTTAGTCAAATTGGTCCTTTTACTAATTAAATAACATGTGTTACAAAATATTCGTTGATAGATGACATGTTATCCAATCATTTTGTGACACGTGACATTTAAAGATGACGTGTCATCGTCTGATTGGTAGAAGGACCAATTTGATTGAAGATTGTATCTTTCAGATACTAATATGACTGATAAAATATTTTGAGAATCAATTTGAACAACGTGATATCTTTCGTGAAGAATTTTAACACTGTTGCTATGAAAAATATTCAAGTGTCCAACCTGTTGTATCAAAAACAATCTTTTGCACAGTGGCATAGACCAAAACAGTAAGTTTATCAGGGTTGCCGGTGGCGAGAAGTTCGGCGGCAGTGTGGCGGCGGCCATATCTATCAAAGATTGTGCCACCAACCTTGGTTCCATATTTGTGATCATAGGTGAATCCATTGAAAGGTGAGACACCAGCATCTAAGAGGCTGTCTCTGGCTGCTCTCTGCCAAGCTGAAAAAGTTGGACGATGAACAATCTGCTTCTCAACCCATGGATATGATTCATTTACCAGCTTGGAATCCCACCCCACCTTCTCTATGAATCTGCATTTTTATTGTACAAGAAGATATCATTATTCTGTTATATATATATATGTTCATATTTTCCATCTGCATTAATTGTTTCAGTTAGCATTCTAATTTAGCTAGTAACATTGTACCTAACTATATGAAGTGATACAACTTATATGGTTTTGGTGGTTGTGATTCACATGCACATGATGAACCATATATATACAGCCATTTAATATAAGAATGTGATCTGATTAGTTTGATTATTATTCTTACTGCTAAAAATTGATTATATTAGTCCCGATGGAATAAATAGAGTTAGGATTAAGAAAAAGCACATATATAGAGAGCATTAATTGAAGAAAATGAAAATTCAGACAGACTATTATTATTACGTATGCATGTGTAGAAGTGTAGCCACAAATTGATAGGCATAGGGGTCCCCCAAAAGTCTCTTCATACCTTCATACATGATACATACATGCATAGTCTCATATCTATTTTATCGGTGAGCGGCTTATAAATAAATAATCGATAATACTATATGTACATACATTCATGCATTTATTCTAATAAAAATAATATATATTTTTTTTTTTTATCGTGACTCAAATTTTATATGCAGACTTTATTACACATGACCTATTAAGAGCAAAAATATCAACTTATTACATCTAAATTCTCATTAAATTATTTTGACAATTAAATAAACTTAGAGAAAATTGAAGTAACAACCACATAAGACATTACCACATTAACCCAAAACACCAAGAACTTGATGAATTTACCTTGAACTGGCTCTGGTGTAGAAGCCAGCATTAATGGAGGAGCCACCACCAAGGATCCTGGCCCTTGAATTGAGAACACCATCAGTTGAGATGAAGCATTGGGATGCTGAGGTTGCTGAGGTGTCAGCCAATGTGATGTGGAAATTCTCAAGAAAGGACACATTAGGGTTTGTGAAAGGGACTCCACCTCTCTCCAACACCAGCACACTGAACTTCTCAGAGAGTGTTGCAGCAAGTGGACACCCTGCTGTTCCTCCACCCACAATTATGTAATCATAGCCATTGCTGCTGGTGCTGCTGCTTGATTCCCTTGGTGATGTTGAGAATGAACTTGCCTTCCTTATGAATTCATATCCATGGTTCCATTGCTTATCCTTCCCTATAGTCGAGTGAGTCATCAGTTAATTAGTCCGCTTAAATGAATCCGAAGAATTCAAATCTTGCTTTGAATTTGTTTTTTCTTGTTTCTCATTATCTTAATAATATATGAGGATGGAAAATATAAAGTCAAAAGAAAAGTCAGCAGCATAGGTATATAATAATGCACATATATACATGCATCATCACCATCAATATAAATGAAAAATGTAAATTGAAAGATAATGTTTTTGTGCGTGATCTGGTAGATCAGATCATCAGAAATAAACCCATAATAACAATATATTATTTTTGGATTTTTTTGTGAGATGAAAATTTATCGAAAAAAAAAAATTAATACCAGTGTTAGTTGCTAAATAAAGCTGAAAGTGAAGCAGAAAAATAGAGGAAGAAGCTAATTAAGAAGATAGAATTGATAATAATGTGAGAAGTGATGAGAATGAAGTATATAAGCTAATAATAATAATAAGGTAATAAGGTAGGTAGAGGAAGCATAATGAACCTTGAGAGAGAGGAAGAAAGTTGAAGAGACACAGTAGAAGGAGGATGAAGAAGAGAGAAAAAGATGATGATCTGACAGAAGAAGCACTAAGTGGTGAAGCCATTGATGAGGCTCCCATAATAATATGTATGTTGTTTAGCTCAATGCAAGAACTCTGATCTCTCTGCTTCCTTCCCTCAAACTCTCTCTATGTGTCTCTCTCTGGTTGGCCTTGTTTTCTGTGACTATACATATATACACCCTTATATATATATTTATATATAAAATAAATAAATGCCCTTGTTTTCTATGTCTATATAGAGATTAATTAACATATCCATAATCATCATCATAGACTCATATCTATATCAGTAATGTCATAATTAATAATGATATGGAAATGTGTCACCATCATTATTAGGGTTCTTGATTTCCTAGCTATCCCTACTATTCTTCTATATAACTACCTATCATCATGATCAGTGACATATGCTTAGTATGTAGCTTTGACTTTAATTTTTGTTTCTAGTAATCCAAATTAATTAATTATTCTAGCTAGATGATTATTATTTGTTTATAGAAAAGGTGATGAAGACAACCGAATGAAAGAAGATGGCAATAAATAAGGATGAAAGGGTGACCATTGGATTTGGGATGGATGGCATCTACATCTACCACTTTTGATCATACAAAGACAGCTCACGAGCTAACAAGTAAGAGTAATAACGCTCTACATTTAATATGCCACCAAATCCATGTAAATTGTAACTCTCTACTTTATTACTTACTACATACTATCTTTTATTTCCTTTTAATTTCCTCTTGCTACATCATTATTTTATTTAAGTCCTTTGCTCGATCTCTACCTATCATGCATGTACATGATGCCTTATAAATTCTAGAAGCATCTTTAACTCAATACAGTTATGTATGTATACTTTTCTGTGAGGTGTCGTATTTAACTTCTGTGTGAAATGGCCGGAGTGTTTTATGCTACAAATGTTTTAATATTTTTAGTTATTGATTATAATATTAAAATATTTTGTAATTAAAATTAATTTAAAATTAACAGTTAAAAATATTGGAACACCTGATCCGCTTTGTTTAACTTGGTGGATGCAAAAGAAAATTAGTTGATGATTATTTTTTGTTAATTAAATTATTAGTAGATTTTTTTATTAGTAATTATTAGTAGAATTTGATGAAATATTATTAGAAAAGTATTGTATTGATATATTTAGGTATGTATTTATTATCACTTTGTTTAAGTTGTGAAAACAAAGACAACATAAATATGAGATAAATTAGAAGAGTGAAGTGTGGCTGGATACATGCTTTTTTCCTTGCATTGTGAATGCACACCAATGCAACATAGAAAATTTGGTGGTTCATCGCATGATGGGTGAAGAAGATAATAGTCAATAGTGGTCATCCATGCCAGCATTTTTGGTTACTAGTGACTTGTTGGCATGCCTATGGACCTTAGGGTTACACTATTGAATGACCCGTTATATTAGTTCATCTACTTTGAAACCACATTCACACATTAATTCATTATTAAACATTTCAACTTAACTCCTTTATTTGATTATTAGTAGCTTAATTTGGTACAATTTTTATTGCTCAATTAACATGCTAATTAATAATATACATTTCTGGGGTTTGGTTTACCCTACGGTTGCATATGCATCATGCATGCATTGCATCCCCACACACACATATATAATCAAATATAATAATATATAATATATATAGGTATAGGAAATGGAGACAAATGAAATTAATTATAACACTTTCCTTAGACGGAAGAACATAAATTAAAAATATACGTACTACACCATTGCACCTCTCAAAATGATCTGAAAATCATGTATTAATAAATAATGTTAATAAGTGCCACTATACACTATATATAAGTTGTAGTCATCGCCCTTGTTTTTGATATTCTTTTATTTTCTTCTTTTTTACTCAGATGTCTATGTATGTATTATAGTCTAAATTTATAGTTCCAAACTTCTACAAAATTCGATGATGATTTTTCAATCATGCAAATAAAATTTTATTTTACACAACCATAACACTCTTAGAATAATAAATAATGGGAAAATAATTATAATAGTTGATTATTATTTATAGGTTAAAAAACTATTGTTATACAGAGGATTATATCCGATATTGCAGATGTAAATGATAGTATTGATAGAGATATGAATTTTATTAGAAGTATGTGGAGTCCACATTTATATGTTATTTTAATTTTTTTTTGTAGATATAAAAATAAAATTTATATTGTAAAATAATTTTTATATATGTATCAATTTAATAATTAAATTTATATAAATAACTTATATTGTTATATTAGTGGTGGTAGACTGGTAGGTTCATAATTATGAGCATTGAAGAATATAATTTTTCTCTAAACTAACAAGTGATTAGACAAATCCTAATAATGATAATTAATTAAGTATGAATATTATAGATGTTAGCTTTGACCCCAAGCTAGTTTAGTGATACGTGCGGCATTCTATTATTATTTGAAGTTGAATGTATACCATCCACAGAGAAGAGAGAAGAGAGAAGAGTAGAAAGAAGAGTAGAGTTATTAATTAATGTGCACATGCAACACGCAAAGAAACAACAAGAATGGCATGCAAAAGAAAAAAGAAGCTTTAGCATGAACCATTATTAGTAGCTAATTAAGTTGTTGGAATTAAGATCCTCTAGCTTTTGGCCGAACATGGAAGCCCAACAACCACATCTAATTCCACCTTCACTCACTCACATCAATAATCATGAGTTTGGTTTGCTTGTTCTAATTTCAATCTCTCTAACTCCATAATTAAAGCCTATTAGACAATTATTATTCAAGATCTGTAAATTTGAGGAGAAAGTGCATGCCTACTATTCTAAAATTAGATCAAGCCTTTAATTATTTATATATGAGTATTATATTATTAGTTAAATCTTTTATTTTAATTATCTTTTAATTCCCATTTTTTGAATGGTTTATAAATTATAATAAAAATTTAAGGTTTAGCTAGAATTTAATATTTATAGAAAAATAATTAAAAAAATTAACTGATATTGATTAAAAAAATTGACTCTATCTATAGTTTCTTGCTCTCAACCCACAGTTAGGTGAGAAGAAGCGAGGAACAATTAATAATCAATGGTTAACTATTTCACTACCTCATAACTATTAATTAATTAGCTTAGTCTAGTTTTCTTATTAGATCAACGTGTAAGCAAGTGTGTAACAATTAAGTTTAGCAAAAATTAGTTAGGGGCTCATAATAACTATTAGCAATAATGCAATTCTATTTCTTATTATTATTATAGGTAGTTCTCATAAAATCATCACATATAATACTACAATGACACAAGTATAATTTATTATTATTTGATCTTCTTTCATGTCAATCAAGTAGCCAAACATTTTATTTCTAATTAGTTAATTTTTTTAAAAAAAGTTTTACTTGATTTCCAGCTACTCAGCACCTTTCATAATTGTGGCACAATAATGAGTTTCACGTACGTCCTTTCACATATGAACATAAATGAAGATAAGTTTTGTGAATAAAAGTAATTTGTACAATTATAATCATCATATTCATGTTCATAATTTCATATGAGAGCATTTATATTGTTCAGGCTAATAAATAATAATGTATATATATAGCAAGTGGGATGTGGCAATGTCAGTAGGAAATAATGGAATGGCGACACAAGATATGAAATGTTAGAATTAATTAGGAAATTTCTGAATATAATGTAACGCGCAAAGGGCAAGATTCAATTTAGATCTCATATATATAAATGTTATTATAATCACAACAACAACAGCAAAATAATAAAATTAAATTTCATTTCATTAATTGAAATAGGTTATTATACCATTTATTAATTATATCATTATATATGTTATTTTGGTTATAAATTAATGTATTTGGATAAAGATTTGCCTAGATACATTAACTTTTTTTATTGAGCTAAAAATGTCAAATTAAAATGCCATATATAATATGAAATGGAGGAATAATTAACTGGCAAATCCATGATTGAATTAACCTAGTTCTAGATAATGGTGCAAATTAAAGATGAAGAACAATCATGAAGGAATCATCCTCAAATTCATTGGTTGCATATTCTCTCAAATTGATTGATTCTATTTCTAGGGAAAGTGAAAATGAGTAACTTGGGGTGGTTGAGGAGATGATGGGCTTATTGGGCAAGCTAATAAGGCTCAAAAGGATAAGAAAAATATTATTCTAACAACAAGAGATGTGCACATTAATTATCAAATGAAAACAACTCTACATACACTCATTTACTATACTCAATTTGAGGGAAACTAGTCCGAGGTGGCTTTAATTTTGTGATCAAGAATTCAACATGGATTTCACCCTATGAACATAGAAAATAAAAAAGAAAAAAAATCATATGTATAGTACTATTTTATCTATTTATTTATATATTTTTTAGATATAATTTATGTAAAAATTACAATATCTAAGTCATATAAAACATGTATTATATATATTAATTTTAATAAATATTATAAAAAATGTTATTATTTTGTCTGTTTGTTCTAATATGTGGCTGCTAAATGCTAATCACGGAGAAGGTCAAACCATAAAAATGGTGCATTGGTGCTTCCTGCCTGATATTACGAAAATGCCCTCCCATTGACCAAAACTGCCAAACACCTGTCATGCTCTTATTCGTCCTTTTCATACACAAATACTTGCCAGAAATTAATATATTAATTAATAATTACAGTAATTGAAGTAGCCAATAGCCACAGAAATTAGAAAACAATGCCATCTCTGCATTAGTGCATTCTGTCAATTGCTACTGCCAGCCACTACTGCTTTCCGCGTATTCTAATTCTAAGCACTTTTTGACCATATTGCCCCTTTCTTACTCCGCTAATTACTGGTAATTAGTAATTACCACATTTCCTTGTTCTTAATATTTTATTTTTCTGCTTCTGTCAGCTAAGTTTTGCTTTTGATTAGATTCAACCAATTAAGCTTTAAGCATAAACATAAAACTTTACTTCTGCTCGTTTTTATTCGAATACCATTTTCAATTGGAATGCAGAGTAGAGGTGGTGTTTTCTAGGGTTTGGTTGCTATGCCCAAAGCTGAGCTCAGTTCACTGTGAGTCACGATTAATTGCTACAAGCTCTTCTCTTTTTTAGATTATTCGTTTATTTGACTGTTTAATTTTGAGTATCTGTGCTGTCATTTGTGATCTATTCGATTCTTGGTTTCTTTGATTCTGCTTGGGATTCTGTTGATGCTGTTGTTCTTCATCCAATTCGAGGGTTTTAGCAAATTCCTCGTTTTAATTGTTCATTGTGTGAGTTCTCGAGCTGGGTCAATTCAGTTTTCTCTGTTTCTAGGGTTTAGCAACTATGCATTTAGCTTCCTCTGCATTTCTATTTTTGGATGTTCATAATAATTTCGTTTCTATCTAAATATTTGTTAAAAAAAAAAAAAGCTTTATTTTATTTTATACATTTTAAATGTGGATGATTAGTTAGGGATTCTAGACATGGATAAGTTTGCACTTTGCACCCTTCTCTTTCAGTTCAAGGAGAAAGGGTAGGTGATACTTTGTTTTGGGAAGAAGAAGAAGAAATATTTAATTTTTGGTTTTCAAGTACTCTAGAAATGACCCTGATCCAGTGAATTGTTAGAGGGTGTATCATGTGATTTAGTGTTCTTCATGAAGTTTAGTGTCCTTGAATTGTTTCCAATTTATCTTTTATTTCTTCCAGGTGAAGAGAATGATTCTCACGAAGCAGTTTCGCTGCATACACTCAGCTAGCTGTCAATGCACCAAAGGGCATTTAAGTGAGAATGTCTTATTTCTAGTGTTTCATAAGTTGAATTGGAATCCCAGGCTAATTGCTGCTCTATCATGTGTGTGCAAGTGGTTTGATGATTTTGCCAAACGAGTTCTATGGAAAGAGTTTTGTCGAACAAGAGCTCCAAAGATGATGCTTGATCTGCAATCTGGTGGAAGTCACAGTGTTGATGGGAACTGGAGAGCCCTAGGGAAGCTGCTATTATATTGTTCCGGATGCAAGAAAGGTGGCTTGTTCAATAGCATTCATATCCCTGGTCATTTTGTGTATCAGACTCGATTTTCTAGAACATCCGGAAAGAGCTTTCTTTTGCCAAAATGTAGAACTGATGTTTTATATGTGTCCGATCCTTGTGAGCATCTTGATCAAGGTGAAGAAGGAGACATAGGATTTTTCCGTGGAGTTTTTAAGTCGTTTGCGACTTCAAAGGTCAGGAAGATGCTTATTAAGAAAGGTGCCAAGCTCCATCCAAGAGAAGTCTGCCCTTATTGTAAGGCAAAGTTGTGGAGTATGCTGCAAGCTAAGATGATACCTCAAAGTGCAAGCTGCAGGTTGGGTTCCTATGAGGATTGTGTCGAGTATTATGTATGCCTGAACGGTCACATGCTTGGAATCTGTACCCTGCTACCATTATCCGATTCAGAAGAAGCGACTGGGTTGGAGTGATACCTGAATGATTTGCTGGTATCTTCTTGTATCTGTAAAATTGTTATTTTACTCTCTTGTTCATGTTTCATATTTGAGTTGTGCTAGGTGTATAAGTATAAGCCATTGTTCAACCAAGTTTACAACTAGATATCCCAAAAGTACCCAGAAAAAAAAGGAATATCCCGAAAGAGTAATGTTAGGGAACCAACGTTAGGGGACCAATAGGGAGCCAATAAGTATAATTAGGGAAATAGTGGGTGGTAAAAGGGGAGAGAGAAAAGAAGGAAAAATGATATTGGCTCTCTATTGTCTCCCTAATATTGACTTCCAAGACTTTCTCATCCCGAAAAAGTCAGCTTCTTTCTTTTTTCCCCTCAATAATATGCATTCTTCTTCTTTCTCCCTCTTCCTCCTCCCTTTTTCTGTATTTTCTTTTTTCTGTACTAATTTTTCTATGTTTTAAAAATGTTTGTGTTTGTATAAAAAAAAATAGCTTTTTTTTAAAAAAAATTATATGTTTACTATACGAACTTTTTGTATTTGGTTATAAAATTAATGTATTTCTATTATTTAAAAAAATAATGATTTCAAAAATATATCCTTTTGAAGATTTAGTTATCAGCAGTTTTCCTTCCTAGCTATTTAATTTATTTCAATATAAGATGAAAGAGGAGGGGGTGGGAGGGAGTTATATTCATTTGTAGCTGGATTCGTTTTTAGGAATTAGATTTCCTGTGTTTCTTTAATTCAGTGTTTTCTTTACGTGTTCCTCATGAATAATACATCATTTGCATCTAAAGATGATTCCATAATCCATACAAATCATATGTAGCAGTTAGCCAGTTAGGATATTGGGTGTGAATTCATCTGCAAAACTGTTGGCTGATTTGCAGTTATTATGACCCCAAAGCCAGCAAGCTTAGGTAGTGGTGGACCCCAATATTTTATAGAGAGGATTTTTGCCTCAACAACATAACCTGTATTTGGACAGATTAGCAGTCAAAACTCAACCTGTGAGTTGGTTGAAAAAGGAACACACTTGTGGCATGCAATGCACCCAACTAGAATATACGATTATGAATTAACAATGGCCACGATGCTGCTGTCTCTACTGTCAACCAATGCCAGCATTACCACTGGTTCATAAATAGTATTACTAACAGTTATTTCTGAGTTATCATATAGATATAGTAGAAAATTGTTATATACCATTTACATTTAGAGCACCGTTGCAACTCTTAACAAAATATATATACTTGAAAGCATGCAAGGCCATAAAAAATCAGGTAGAATAACCTTGCTCCTCCGACTAACTAAAGAACCTGAATTGGGGAAGATATATCTATTTCGATGGGTAAGTTAATCGTAAAAATAAAAAATAATTAAAATTTGCACTGCCACAAAGACGAGATTCTTTCCCTATTCTTCTTTTGATGGAGTGGTGTACCCAGATCCACGATCCGAAAAAGTTACCTTAGATGAAGCAGTAGATGATGCAGTGCCAGCAGCAGTTTGATTACTTGTTGATGGATTTGTCTGAGGATTGTTAGTTTCAGGAACGTGCCCCTCATCTGCTAGTTTTTTCATAAGGTTCATTATGGTTGGAAGAAACTTGGCAGACAAGGATAAGAGTGCAGGTAGCTGAAAAAGGTATATGCAGCTTGGTTAGTAAATGTCATACAAAATTGCACAGAATTGTTATTAGTTTGTGCAACCAAAATCATTAGCTATTATTAGATTAACGAACTTGCTACTAATCAAGTTAACAGGCAATCTAGAGATACTCACTGCTCCATGGCGAAATTCACCCGAGACGTCAAGTTGCACCCATAGGGCTTTAATGAGGAGATAACCAATAAAAATGAAAACCAAATAAAGAGGATTTCTGCCACAAATTATAGCAAAGTTGGGTTAGACCAGTTAGTTACATTGATTGCACAGATTGAGCAGAATAGCAAGCCATTTTCGTGTATGAGTTGTTTTTGTTTAAAATATTTACATATTTGCACATGATAAAGCTAACACTCACCTTAGAAGTGTCATAAATTCATTAAATCCCAGAATAAACAAGGCAGCAATTGCCCATGGCGGAGGTAACCAGTTGTTACCACGCTTGTTGGCCTCCTGAAATTGAAATGGAATTAGCGTTATAATTTTGTCATGTTATTGTTATTATTGTAGTGTATTAACATATTATTAATAAATAAATAAAAACCATGCCTGTGCAGCAATGGCCTGAGACACGGTATATTCTGTCTCAATCTTGAATTGCCTCCACAAAGATTTACACTGGACAGGTGTGATCATTGTTTTAGAAGCGGGAACCTGCATAAAAATTTGATCAGGACTAACTGATTAATGCCACCGATATCTTATGTATATATTAATTATCTTTTAATATATATATATATATATATATATATATATATATATATATATATATATAT
>JASCZI010211490.1:85841-103819 GCA_036250425.1 Stylosanthes scabra
TAAAAGTACAAGAAAATTCACCAAGAAAGAAAAGGTGAACATAAATTCCTGTGACCAATTTAACAGAATCATATAATAAAAAAAAGCAATGGATTACCTTCTGAATATCTTCTCGTAAGACAGGTTCTAAATTTTCAAGTGGTGTCTACAAAAGGAAATTTGATCAAGTAATAAATGAAGATAAGACATGACTAACATGCAAATATTATTTACACACCCTTGTTTTGTCACGTATGACAAACATCAATGTTGTTTTGCGTGGACTAAACAACCTCATCATGACCTGAAAGTAATAACGAAGGTGTAACTGGACAATAGACACATTTTAAAATTGGAGATAGCTGCATGTAGTAAAAAGACCAAGAGAAGATACCTGGAACACAGTTTTTAGAAGTGGCTTGTTTGCAGCTTGCTCGCGGCCGATGTCATGACACCACCTTTAGAAGTGTATGTAGAGGGTAAAATATCAGTTGCACAACGAAGTTAAAAAGCAAAAAAAGAGTACCCTCAATCCAGAAAGAAAGAATTACAGGAACCAAAACATACTTGGAAGTTTCTAGAGTTAGCTTGTATAGAAAGAAATCGAAAGGGGGGCTAGGGGAAAAGAACTCACATGTTTATCAGCACAATGTCAGAAACAGCCAAAGCAAAAAGAGAACTCTGCTTTTCAAATGCGGTATCATCCTGGGAGAAAGAAACTTCAATATATTGAGAAAACAATCAAAGGCATAAAATAAAATGAACTTTATCCCCACATGAAATAAATAATTGATACAAAAAAAATTCATGAAAATCTAGAATCTGGGCAATGATCATAATGGGAAAAAAAAAAAGAAGTTAAGGCGGTAAAAATCACCTCTCCCCTTTCTCTTCCATCTGTGCCCTCTAAGTCCATCACAAGTGTACAAGGCTCTAGGCCGGCACATTTTGCCATCCAAATTCCTTTGGTTGTTTGTGATCTGAAAAAAAAAATCAGTACATTCCATCAGGTGAAAACACCCTTGCTACATGAAGAGGTTGAACCATTGAAGCGATTATCTTGGAAGTGCAAACACACACCTTCCCTTAAATGCATCCATCTCTCTAAAGTCAGTGCCAAACAAATTATTTAATAGTGTACTCTTGCCTGCCCATGCCAAAACAGAAGAATTAGATTGTTTAAATATTGCTTAACTATGAATAGCATCTATCCACAATCCACTTTGATAATAAAATTCTATGAAGACAGAACATCACACACCAATATAGAAAGATTAATCACTTAAGTCATAAATCTATATATTCTACATTAAATTGAAAGATGAATTTCAAAATACTGCTTACTCGGCAAGGCTGCGTTTGGTAGCTGTGACAACTGACAAGAACCAAATACTGTATTTGTTCGAGTATTGTCACAGCTACCAAACACGAAGCTGAAGCCGAAGCCAAAGTAGGTTATGGAACATACCACTACTTTGCGGACCCATGATGGAAACTACGGCATAGGAAAGCCCGCATTCAGCTAACTTAACATCCCTCATGAACTTCTCAATTCCCTCAACATTGAATGAGCCATCTCCATCAATGAGCTGAGTAGAAAATCGAACCTCACTCGCTGCATAACCATAATTTCACAATTTACACATCTAGCGTTAACACTAACAAGCACAAAACGAAATTTCCAAGCTGTTAACACGAATTAAGCAAAACAAGAAGATCAGGTTTAGATGTGAATTGTGATTGCAACATAAATTGGTAATTAAGGATCCAACAATCGCAATAATACAAAATTAAACAATCCCTAACAAATGAATCGAATCAAACCAATATCAATTGAATAACAGATTACAATAAAATAAAATTAAAAAGTTGCATGAAAGGTGTGAAAGGAAGAGAGGTACGTAACGTACCCATAAGGGAGGGTGGAATGAGATCGGAACCGAAAAATGGTTAAGGGAGAGAGCCTCACACTGTCATCACCATTGCCCTTTCCTTTCGTGTTTATAATCACTCTCTGCCTTCGATGCCTTTGCCTTCCATCATCTCAAACTAACTAACACACTACCATTTCCCTTTAATCTTTATCTTATCTTATTTTTGGAAATACTGTCACCGTATTTTCTTTTCATTACTATTTTATTCATTTTCTCCTTTAGAATTTTTCAATTTTTTTTTTTTTAAAACATACATAATTATTAAACAAGATAAGTCTAACATAAATATCTCGCGCATTTCAAATTAGTTCGAATTTGTTTCTATGATTTTAATAGTGATATTTAATTAGGTTATTATATTTTTTAATTTTCCACGGTAACACTCGGACCGTAGGTTAAAGACTAATCTGTTGCGGATCGAAACTCCATTTAAGGATTTGTATTCAATTGTTCTATGCACAACGCATGATTTAAATCCCGATACTAAATCCCGATCCTAATAACTAGTGAGCTAACAATTAGATCAAGTTAATTAGGTTATTATATATTTGTTAGGCAGGAAATTTTTGTTTTGTTATTATTATTAGTGATTTGCTAATTATAATTGAAACAAAATTTTGAAAGAGGCGAGATAAGAGGAAAGGCGGGAGAAGGCGGGAACAGTGTAGTATATGGCATGGTAAGGGATATTCCAGATGAATAGGGGTAGGATTGTCAATTGACATGCGTGAGAGCAAATTAAGAAAAGGCGGGAAAAAAGGAAAAAAGAAACGGGAAAAAGGAAAGTGAAAGAGAAACGCGTTTCTGTGTGACTGGCTCCTCTTGATATAAAATCGAAGTGCAATTGAAAAACCAGAGAGAGATGAAGAAGGAGACGGCAATGACAATGGGAATGGACGAACGTTACAGTCAATGGAAGTCAATGGTGGGAGTGTTGTACGACTGGCTCGCCAACCACAACCTGGTTTGGCCTTCCCTCTCTTGCCGCTGGGGCCCTCTACTCGAACAAGCCACCTACAAGAACCGTCATCGTCTCTATCTCTCTGAACAGGTTCATCACTTCAATTACTCTTACTCTTACCTAATACCTCCTCTTTATGCTAATTAATCTTGCTTATACTCATTACTTATGATAATAATAATTAATTACTTGTGTTTTGGGCTTGGTATCTCTCTCTCAGACTGACGGCAGTGTTCCCAACACTCTGGTTGTAGCTAACGTCGAAGTTGTTAAACCTAGGGTTGCCGCCGCTGAGCATATCTCTCAGGTTTCAATTCAACGATGCTATTAATTATTTTCGCTGTTTCCTTTTTGTCCGTGATTAATTGGAAAGTTTGTGCTCATTTATGTCAGTTTAATGAAGAAGCGCGCTCTCCATTTGTCAAGAAGTACAAAACTATCATACACCCTGGCGAGGTATGCGTATGGGTACATCCTATGGAGATTATTCGATGCTCAAAATTGTTTTACAATGTGAAGATATTTTTGTGCATTATATATGTATATGTGTATAACTCGGCCTGTGTTTTACATAGCCGGTCACAAGCCCGGATAAACGACGAGGGTTGTTTGGCCTGTGACAACCAATTGTAAAACAGTGTCGCATCCCCATACATGACCATAGCGCAATGACGTCTTTGGAACCATGTATGGTAGTGCTAGGCCTGCGACATCCAACGAAAGAACTGTGTGGCATCTCAATGCATGGACATGACGTAATGACGTCTTTGATCATATAGCGGGAAAAAGGCTTAGATGATGACGATGATATGTATATGTATATGTTTCAGGTGAATAGAATCAGGGAGCTCCCGCAGAATAGCAAGATTGTTGCTACTCATACTGATAGTCCTGAGGTAAGTGAATTTCTCATGCTACGTGTTGTCTATCATACTTGCATGTCAATCATTTGTGGTTTTGAATCATCTTATGCTTTTCTATCCTCAATTTTATTGGTGTAATTTTGATGTGGAATTTTGAAACAGGTGTATATTTGGGATCTTGAAACTCAGCCCAATCGCCAAGCTCTTCTGGGTGCTACCACTTCCCGTCCAGATCTGGTTTGTTTTTCTTAAAAATTATTCTTCCATGGGGTGTGTCTTCAAATTTTTATCTTTCTTGATCAATATAAATATTTGTCTGTGTCCAAAGAATAAAACTTGTAACTAGTGTTAATTAGTTTACACTTGTAAAGGCTGAAGCGAGCATTTAGACATTATGCTGTTTTTATATTTGAATTCACATGTTAGACACCTGAAATTTTAGGTATGCTTTGTTGCAGGTATTAACTGGGCATGATGATATTGCTGAATATGCTCTTGCTATGTCTCCAACTGAGCCCTTTGTTCTTTCTGGAGGTTGGAGTCTCCTATGTTTTTAGTTGTCTTCTTACTGTTAATGATATAAAAGTCTCACCTAGATCAAGACATAAAGTACTAGCGTTTTAGGTTCAATAGAAGCAAATGAGATTAAAGTTTACATATTGTCATAAATAGAAATACAACGTTCATAAAAAAATAATAATAATAATAATAATAATGAATACAAAGACAATTAGAAATGTATGTGTAGTAGATATATATTACCGTGTTAATGTTGCTAATATAATATATGACGTTAACTTTTAAACATCAATTTCCTGTCAAAGAAAAAAGACAAAAGGCACACTAGTAAAGGATCAGGGTCTTACACTTTTTTTATGGTTCCCTCCTTATGTTGTACAATGTATTTAGTTGACTTGGTTACAATTCTCAATGCCAGGGAAAGACAAGTATGTGGTCCTATGGAGTGTTCAGGATCATATTTCAAGTTTAGCAGCTGAAGCAGGTTCCAATGTTAAACTGGGGTCTAAGAATAGTCAGAAAGCTACAGAAAGTCCTTCTGTTGGACCACGTGGTATCTTCCAGGGTCATACTGATACTGTTGAAGATGTGCAATTTTGCCCATCAAGGTAGCTGTTTCTTGCTTTTACCAGCACTTCTGTCATACTCTGTAGCTGAACTGAACCCATTATTATTTATGGATTTCAATTTTCAAGGTTGGTTATAAGATTATTTGTATACATATTTACAGGCCTATTACAAAAAAAAAAAATCTAATTTATTAAAAAGAAGACTTTCACTTTTCTTAGTCCTGAAAATTATTAACGGGTTTATAAATTTCAATCAAATCTGTTTTCCTACTTTGTTTCAAGGGGTTGGCATGCTGATTTCCATATCTTTTACCCACTTTATTGTTGTTGTGTAATGATCATTAGTGAATTTCTTATTGTTTTCTGATATACTTCGTAATTTTTTTCTCTATCAAATGAAGTGCACTGGAGTTCTGTAGTGTTGGTGATGATTCCTGCCTCATATTTTGGGATGCACGAGTTGGATCACTTCCAGCTGCCAAGGTTTAAATTCATCAACTCATCTATATCAATGCTACTTTCTTTAAGCTTTATGATATCAGTAACTGTCTTAACATCTGTATTTTGACTTCTTCTGATGATATAAGTTTCGATATTATAGCTTTTCAGATTTGTGGTAGATATAGGTTTCAAAGATGTGGTCTGGTTCCCGAAGTACTGTTACATTCTGTTATTCCACTCTAGTTGATTGTCGAAATTAAGTTTTCACATCAAGGTTTTGGTGGCATGTGAACTATGACCTAATCCTTGGTGGAAGATTTTGAAAATACTGGAATACAACTTATTATGTAAAATTTCAGTTTGCATATATTGCATTTTGGTAACTATTATTTGATATTTCATGCTTTAAATACCATTATGAATATGAATATTTCTTAATTAGTCTGACTATGTTATTGCATTTTCCCTTTTTTTCATGTTTATTTCTTAAACAGGTCGACAAGGTACATGATGGAGATATTCATTGTGTTGATTGGAACCCTCATGATATGAATTTCATTCTGACAGGGTATTAACTAGCTGCATATCCATTAAAATAAACTTGAATTACAATTTATATGCTCTTCACCTGAGTTCTTTTAATTAATTTTGCATCTCTGTTCTACATCTTACTGCCATAAATGGAATTAATTTAGAAGTTGGATACTTTCCTTTCCTTCTGATGCCAAACAATTTATCAAACTTTTGGTCTTCATTATGATTTTCTGTTATTCAGTTCTGCCGACAACACAGTCAAAATGTTCGATCGCCGGAAGCTTAGCAGTGAGGGAGTTGGGTCTCCTTTATATAAATTTGAAGGTCATGAGGCAGCTATCCTCAGTGTACAGGTATCAAGAGATCATGCCTTTGTTGTTTCTTTTAATTTGCAGCTCTTATGTACAGTCAGCTATGGAGATTTTTCTACAATGAATATATTAACCTTCTATTATGCATATGCTTCAGTGGTGTCCTGACAAGTCCTCTGTGTTTGGAAGCTCTGCTGAGGATGGCTATTTAAACATTTGGGACCATGAGAAGGTTGATTGTTTCACACTCATCATTTTTGTTTTTCTATATTGTACCTCGTTTTCATTTCTTGTTGTCCAAGATTATTCAATATAACGTTGGAATTGCTACTTGTAGGTTGGTGAGACATCAGGTTCTGGTGGTCCCAAAGGAGCAAATTCTCCACCTGGTTTACTTTTTCGGCATGCTGGCCATAGGTATGTATATTAGAATTTATCTACGTGTACACCTTCATATACCCATGTCTTCTTTTATTTTGATTTCTGTATTGAGATATACTATTTCTGTGTTATACGTAACTATTTATGTGCTATCGGATATTGAATTCATATGTTTTGTGAATTTTTCTGTGTATTAGTAAATGGTTTACAAACGCTATGATAACTATTAGTCTTTACTCAGCTCGTTGGTTATGTTGAATTGGTTGGACTTTCAGGGACAAGGTGGTTGACTTCCATTGGAATGCATCTGAGCCATGGACAATTGTTAGTGTCTCGGATGATTGTGAAAGTACTAATGGTGGTGGCACCTTACAGGTAAACACAAGTTTCTGAAACTCTAGATTTGAATACAGTATGTGATATTTATCAAGTTCCACACTGTCCAAAGTATAAAGCATGATACCCTTATAAGTGTGAGACAATCCTTATCTCTTGAGCTAGTTTTTAGGTAAGTTAGGTCCACTTAATTTCTTTACATAATATCAGAGCTTATACTATATAAGGACTCTTGAGTGAATATAAGTGTTGTCGAGCCTAAGGCAATCCTCACCCCATAAGTTAGCTTGGAATTACTAGTGTTGTGTTTTCTTTCTTTGTTGATTTTCTTTTCTCCCTAGTCTCTTCGTCTACTACTTCATCTCTCCAAACTTCAACCCCTAGACTCCGATCATGGCGGCTGAAGAAGGTGGCACTGTGATCACTGACGCCATTTGCTTCCAACCCACTGACGTGGGTGCTTTCTCGCGGGCCCCCGTATTCGACATCCGCAACGGGCCCCCAGAGGGTGCCCGTAACCTGCTGGTCCGTGCCACAATCCCTGCTGCCTACCACTGGACTCCCATCCGGGGTATGGACCCTACTCGAGCCCTATCCTTTGTCGAAGCCTACATTGCGTGTGCTAGGGCTAGGCTAGCTGAAAACCCACCTGCGGGGATGAACGACAACCTGAGGCGCAAAGTTGCCATTTGCCTGGGGGTGTCTCGAGCTGTTGCCACAGCACACTACCACCCCACCGAGGCGGACCTCATCCCTGACGAAACCGCCCCAGCCCTGATGGTCTACGAGCGCCCCGCAACTGAGGGCTCCACTGCAACAGGGGGCCGCGTCTACGTGGAGCCCAGCTTGACTGCAGAGCAGAGGGAGGCTCTCTTGGTCGCAGTCAATCTAAACGACGACGAGAAGAACATTATCACTGTCCTGCTTCGGTGCACTTTGGGGACCATCCCGCTGCAGGGCCTGTCGCTGATTCAAACGAACCACCACTACCTGAGTGACGCTGCTACGCAGTCGAGGAAGGCCTATGCGGCAGTCGAGAAGCAATTCTGGCACGAAAAGGCGATCAAGGACTGGATAGAGGAGGACAAGGCGACGCTGCAGGACGTCCTCTGGCACAAGGCCTGCCACCCTGTGAACCTAACTGTAAAGTATAGGACTGCCTACAGTAAGGCTGTGAAAGACCAGCTGGTTGTGGCTGGCTGTAGGTCTGCTGCCTGCCCTTGAGACTGAGGCTAAGGCGGCCACTGCCTACTTGCGCCTCTTCGAGTCTGTTGAGCCCATGTTCAATATGTACGGGGGGTCAATCAACTTCAAACTTCTAAGGCTCGCCTTGGAGACGCTGAAGCAATTTGAGCCTGGCTTGGAGCAGCCACAAAGACCGGATGGCCTTCCTGCAGAAGTCCCGGAAACTGTCACCAACAGGCGCACCGCCCTCACTTGGCTGTCAGATGTGGTTAGGAGGAACAGTGCGATAGCTGCTCACTGCTACGGGTTCTATTGCGCAATGGCAGAGAGAACCATGCTCTCAGGCGCTCCACAGCTGTTGACACTCTCAGGTACTCTTTTGCACTGAAGAAGCTTTCCAGCAACTACGCCGGCTCGTATGCAATGGGATTTGAGCAGTACTCAGATTATGCTGCCGCCCGTGCCAAGGATCGCAAGGCAGGCAAGTTTGTGGCTCCTTCTTTCACCATAGCTTAGGCTCCCGTAGTGGAGCAGTAGGTAGTAAGCTCAGTTATTCTGTCTTGTTTTAGTGTTTGGGAATCAAGTGCTAGTGTGGGTCAGCATAGCCCTTATAAGTGTGAGACGATACTTACCTCTTGAGCTAGTTTTTGGGGTAAGTTAGGTTCACTTAATTTCTTTACAATATTATTACTGAAGAATTTTGTTATAATTGGTTATGATGCAGGTATGGAGAATGATTGATCTGATTTATAGACCAGAGGAGGAGGTGTTGGCTGAGCTAGATTCATACAGAACCCAGATTCTAGGAAGTACCCCTTGATTTCTTTCTGTTAGTTAGGATCTAGGGTAGGATTTTATTTTATCTTCAGTTACAAGAACAATGTAGTGACAATTTATAATTTTTATTTACTGCTGCATCCTTCATTTTAGGGAAACTTGGAACGCAAATGAAAGAAAAAAAGGATAACTTAGAAACATTTTAAAGCTCCGTAATTTTGTTATTTGATATATGAGAAATAGGAAAAAGTTTCGCAGTCATAGATTTTTATCATTAATAGTAAATTAAATGCATAATAATATTAGATGTTATGAATATATAATTATGGAGGTTATTTATAGAATTATAGAGTAATTTTGAACTATTGCTGCCTATCTTGAGAAATAATACTTTCATCGCCTTTTTAGTACACTTTTTTGCTTAAATAACCACAATTCTATGTGAAAAAGTGGTTTTGGTCAACCAAGTGTAATTAAGGAATTTATTTCTATATTAAATAGATGACTATTTCGGTATCAAATATAACTTTATTTAGGTGCACTTTTTTATATTATTTGACACCGAAATAATATTCTATTTAGCATAAAAATAAATCACTTGGTTGCACTTGATTGATCAAAATCACTTGTTCAAATAGCGTTACCCTACAAATAATACTTATTTATTATATTTTTTTTTTGTGATTACTTATTTATTATATTCAATTAGTATTATATTCCCTTTATAATAAAATAAATCACACAAAGCTATGCTAAAAAAATGCTATATTCTCTAGTATTTTGAAAGAAAAAAATTTCTATAAAATAGTTCGTTAAAAGATTATAAGGAATCATTTCATGAAATGTGGTTAATTTGGTTAATACTCAAATTTGTAAAGATGTGAAGTCAACTTGATTTTTTTTTTTGTCGATTAAATGATGGGATATCGTATATTATATCTTCTGATTAATTTGTGAACACGAGACACTTAACCTGACACATTATCATTTAATTACAAAATAATTAATTTGACTTATAATTATATTATTTAAAAAGTTAGTTTTTTAAATATTCCTGAGAAGTTCAAATTTTTTCTTTGGCTTGCTTGCAACAATGCCCTTCCAACAAATCTTTTTCGATTTAAGAGAGGTCTGTCTTCTTCACCTTTGTGTAGCTATTGTGGTTTAGGGAATGAAGATATCTTGCATTGTTTGAAAGAGTGTAAAGATGCTTCTTATATTTGATCTATGATTGATTGCTCTGTTATAGATAATTCTGTTGCTCTAGATTTCACTTCCCGTTCAAGAAGATTTTGAGAGGGCGTGAATTGATTGTTTGCTCTTGTCTTTGGTGGATTTGGAGATATCGATGTAACAAGATTTTTGAGAAAGAAGATATTTGGTCCTTGCATATGGTTATTATCCTTGCTCGTATGTCCATCAATGAGCTTCAACATTTTGGCCAGTCCTCTTCTTTGCATCAGTCAATTAAGAGTAGTGCTCGGTGGGGAGGCCTCCTATGAATTTCTTAAAAGTCAATTGTGATACTAGCATCTCATCTGTTCATGATCATGCTGGTTTCGGCTATGTGCTAAGAGATAGTTCGGGTGATTGGGTGTTGGGTCATTCTGGGCAGCTGTCAAATTGGTCAGTCTTTCGTAATGAATTATTTGCAGTTTGGCAAGGTCTTTTGCTTGCTTGGAAAGGTGGAGCTCGCCATATCATTTGTGAAATAGATTACCTAGAAGTTTTCATCTTGATGCAGAATATTGTTTCTCCAGTTTGGTTAGTGATCGTGATCTAATCTAGAAAATTCAAGAAATTTTTTATTGGAAGTGGACTGTGTATTTCAGATTGATCAACAGTGAAGCTAATGTGCAGTTGCTTTTTTAGCTAAAGTGGGGGCAAGAAATAATGTAGAGTATTCTACTTGGCTTACGCTCGGAAGAGTTTTAACTAGAATTCTCAATGAAGAGGCAAAAAATGCCTCTTATGTAGTTTAGGCGGAAGCCTCTGTTGTTTTCTTTTTTAGGACACCAAAAAGAGAGTTGGACCCCTAGTACTAGCCCGTTGTACACATCATTATGCGACATTGCGACCTATCAACTACCAACCGAAATAAAGTTTATGAATGTCTCTCTCAAGAACTTAGTACTGAGTATAGTGGTCCTTCAATATTTGCTTAATACCCATTGGTTTTGCTTTGCGCCGACACAACCGTAATTTCATAGAAGTGAGGTAACTTCTTCATACTCCTACTCACAATTTAACACTACCATTCTCAAAAAAATTCAATTAGTTAGTTAAAGCATCAATTAAAGCCTTAAAATGCTTCTCAAAATGGTCCTATTTTTGCAAGCAATATGGCCACTCTATATCACTTGGAAACTCTACCAAGAAAACTCAATGTTCTTTGTATTCATATCTATATCCCATAAAAAAAGAAGCAAAAATGGCACAGGCAAAGAACCAAAAAGAACATTGCTGTGACAGTGACACAGTACACTTTTGTAAAACATTGATTGGATTTACATACTAAACTAACTCTGGTTACAGTTAGCCAAGCCAGTAACTTTGATTAGCTTGAACACAATCTTGATTTCCCATTTTTTTGCCTGTCCAAAATACACAAACACAAAGTTGGTTTAATAGATTAGGCTCCCATGAACTTAAGGTAAGAGGAACATGAAAACCATAAAAGTGAAACTAACCAGAATGAATCCTTCTTTTCTTGTGCTAATAATTCTTCAAAAGAAATGTCAGCAAATTCGTCGTCTCTGTTCTCAACTAGTTCGCATGATTTTGCCTTCTCCATGCAAGCCCCAACTTCAAGCATCTTCGTTAAATAGATAACACAAAATATCTTAGGGAAACTAGTGCATCATTTAAATAGCATTAACATATTCGAAGCGAAGAGATTTGTCGATGCTCTTATGATGGACTCGAGTTAAGAGTATACCTTCTGGTATGCTGGTGAGAGCTTAAGCTGCTGTTGAAGTGAATTATAAACAAAAGCATCCTCCTCTAATCTCTTTTGCTCCAATTCAAGCTTGTATATCTGTAACACTAAAAACTTTTAGACACTCATTGATGCCATATGCAGGCTTGATGACATAAAGGCCCGCTAGCTTCATCTTAACCAACCTGTTGACGCAATCGATCGAAAGAAGATCTGTCTGCCTTGCATAATAATGCCTTTGTTATTACAAACTTTCGTTGGATCACATCAGCCCTATAACAAAAAGAGCATGTAAAAGCAATTAGAACAGTCAACAGAACTCGAAAAGAAGCCAAGTTCTGAACAAAATTACAAACTCTAAGTTTGAATATATGGCCCCCAGGTTAAATCAGTTTGGATTTAAACTCTAAGTTCACAAGATTATGGTATCAATAGAAGAACAAAAATCTTTAATTTCATGCTGAATAAGATCAAAAGCATAAAAAAATCTCTGAAGTAACTGCTTTAGAATAAACTTGAACATACTTGTGTTGTAGTTCATTCCTAACATCAACCAAACTATTAGCAAACTGTACAACCTGCATTATAAAAAGAGTAGAGTATTAAATTTAAAAGGTGGATGCATTCAAATAAAATTGGTGCTGCTATCTCATTTTGAAAATGAATATCACAAGTTCTAACTTTTCTATGTAAATGAAAAGAAAACCATCAAATATAAAACAAAAACTTCCAACCAAAAAGCATTTTGCTACAAAATCTATGATGACATGTGAAGATAGACAATGTCCTCAAAATCAATTTTTTTTTTCTCATGATTTCGTTGACAAAAACTAAAGAATAATGCTGTCCACGCACCCTTTTAGTAGACACTAAGCTTTACACCCGAAAAAAATACGATTATTATAGGCGGATCACAAAAGTTGAAAGGTAGTTAATGCATCAATGTATTTTATACGGGGTGTGTGGATAGGGGAACCCAAAACTAAACTATGCTAACATCATATAATCCAACAGTAGCTAGAAAATTCAGAATCATAAACAACAGTTTCAAAAACCATAACTGAACAAAAACATACTCAAATTTGAAGAAAAATATGTTCTTTTTAACCTGGGCAAGTGTTAATTTCTTGGACTCGTTGCACTTAACGAGCTCATCATACTGCAGTTTGATCCTTCTCTGCATAGCACTGCTTGAAGAAGTGAACGGGTACAAGCAACCCGATTCGAACCGGACCCCGGGATCCGAACCCGAATTGACACTTTCACTCTCTTCAGCTCCCGAATTCGCTTTCTTCTTTTTCCCCTTCTTTCTCTTCTTCTTATTATTATTATTCCCTCTTTGCTCCGCTCCTGGAACCTCCATAGATACTGAATCCCGCTCTTCAAACAAGCAAGCCCATTTCGCAGAATTGGAGGGCAAAACCTCCAAAAAAACCGAACTTGTCAAATGGGTCGGGGCGGTTTCTCCGGGTCGAGGAACCCTTTCGTCGAGTGGGTCGTTATGAGTTTCCAGGCTCTGCGGCGGAGGGTGGTGGTGGTGGTGGTGTTTATCTGGTTTGGAGAACCTTTTGTAGATGGAGAAGGAGAGAAGAGTGAGAGAGAGGAGTGAGAGAGAAGCGAGGAAGGCGAAGAAGAAAATGGGATCGGGCATTTGGGAGTGAAGAAGGTGAAGTGAGAATGGGTTACCATGGAAGAGAGAATGGGATGGTGGAGGCGCCATGGACGAAGCGCGTCATGTAGAGAAAGAAAGAAGAGTGAGAAAGCAAAGTTATGAAGAGAGAGAATGAAAGAAAGAAAGAAAGAAGAGAAAATATTAAAATAAAATAACTAAAAAAAGTTAAATATTCTCTTCCAACTTAAGCCTTTCAAGCTCAAGTTTAAAGATATTCTTTTTCTTCTTCTTTTTTTATGAATAAAATGAAATAGGGTTTTTTTTGCTCCTTGGTGAAAATTGAGAAAGATGATTTATCTATACTACTACAACAATATAATCTTATATTTAAATTAATATATTACATTTTATTTTGTATTAATGAGTTTAATTTTTATATACTCGTACAAATGTTTTATATAGTTCTCTAGTAGTATATTATTATATAAGTAAAAGGAACTAGTTTTTTTAAATTTATTATTTAGAAAAATTTAAATACATGAATCATATTGAATAATTGTGTAGAAATACTTATATTTTGAAATTAAATGCTATGTGGCTATGTTTATATTTATATTGATATAATCCGTTTATATTTTAATAACAATTTTACTCAATAACATTTTGTAATTTATGTTTATTGAAACTAATTTTCATTTTGTATTACTAAATATAAATGAAACAAATTTTAAAAAGTAATAATAATAATAATACTAACTTCAACCAAAGTTATTTTATTTATATATGTGAGTATTTTATTCTTACTCTAGTTATGTTAAAGTTTCATGCTGAGGAAGATTATTATACTAGTTTAAGATAAGATCATACATTTACATTCATCAGATGCTTATAATAAGGTTGGTCATCTAAAATTTAAATTAATAATTTGGATTTCAAAGGATTTATTTCAAGTCAGCTCAAGTCTTTGATAGTAATATAATGGCATATCAACACCATTTATAAATTAATTTAAAGTCATGATGATTAATATGCAATTTATTGATGTTTAAGGAGACAGCATCTTGACTACTAGTGAGTGGATAACATATATTTAAGGAAACATAAATTTGGTATACACTTACATAATAATTTCGCATTTAATCCAAAAGACTAAGGCACAGGTTCCACAAGTTAGTGAGAATCCATGATGCATTTGTCTAATCAATCATTAACCAAGACAGGAAGGAAGATCTTTTCCACCTTTCCAAGGAATGGATCATATCATGCACACTATTCTGTAAACGTGTCACCTCAGTTATGCTTAATGAGTTATGACACCAATTAATCAGAATCACCCAATACAAAAGCAACATCACCAAATTCTCCTGTACCCTCTTTTATGATCCAAAAGATAAGGCCCACGTTAAAGTTAGTCCAAACCAAACAGCCTATGAATTTGGATTTGGTTAATTGACTTTTGTCACATCAGTTTTGAGTTTGGAATAGCCCACAATCATTTTTCATGATCTTTGAATTTAAGCTAATATCATATATGCTCAGTCCAAAAAAAAAAAAAGAGCTAATATCATATATGCCCCTTTGTCCTAGTGGTGATGAAATATGCATTCGACACGATGCAATTGCACTTAACGCTATAATTTAAGTGATGATTTTCGATGCCTTATAACAAATGCATTCGGACTTGAAATTCGGCAGTGGCCGAGAGGGAGGCAGATTTTGGGTGTATAGAGTGGGTGCGTTCATGATGTAAGGCCTAAAATTGGGTTGTTGTCCAATCCAACCCAAAAAAAAAACACACTAATATCATATATGAATGAACCTTACATTGGAAAATAATATTACAGGAAGCAGGAGGCTTCCACACTAATTAGCATGTCTCAGTGTGAATCTACCAAATATTCTTTCATCTTTCACCTTTTTTTCTGTATAACAGTTAACAAGCAGAACACCAATGTATATACACATATCCACATTAGTGTCTGCAATCTCTCTCTACAGTCTTTCAACCAGATGGTGTGTTGTGGTTTCTTCAACTTCACCTTTGGAAGAAATCCAAAATCAATGCTTGTGTCCTTGTGCTCTAAGAAACTGTGAACTTTACTTGACCAGATAAACCTCTATTGAATTGGAAGAGGGAAAAAAAATAATAATGGAACTTTTGTTCCATGTGATTTTCTGTTGGAATTTTTAGGTACATATGGCCTCCACTGAGAGTTTCTTCATAACATTTGGACATGGATCTCCTCCGAAATTTTCAGGTGACACCGTTACAGTGCACCAGCTCTGTCCAACACAATTCTGCAACAACAAAGTCATTATTGAAATTATGAACCAAGAAAAAGTAACTATTGTTTTGAAGATTCTACAAGGAAACTAAGCAATACCCTTTGAAAGGCATCATATGATTTGTGAGCATGGCAGCTTCCTTCATGGTAGTTTCCACAAGACCCTTCTGGGGTACCGAAGCTAGCGAATTTGATCGACGAGATTGTTTGTCCAACACCACATGTTAAATGCACTTTAGGCCTAATAGGTTTGTCAGCTTTGCCAGAAGCTTGCATCTGGTAACTTCTAAGATTTGGCTGCCACTCATAAATATCAGCACACACACTATCTATATCGCGCCTAACAAAAAAGATGCCATTGGGATCTCCTGCCAGTTCTTCAAACACAACCAATAAATTTCCAGTTGGCTTCAGCCATGAATGAGGAACATGATACCTGAAATTACCAGCCAGCCATTAGTTTTGTGAATAGTTTCTTAGCAGCATTGATATAACTTTAGGAAAAGCTGTATGCATAAGGCTCACCATCTTTGAGAAGCCTCGCCGCAGTTACTTCTGCATTTATTCTCATCATAAGTTCCGGCATAGTCACAAGAATTGCAGGTACCATATGCCTTATAAGCAGGCCAGTATCGACCGAGATTCTGTCCATTTAGCCACACTTGACCTTTGCCCATGCTGCCCATATCTAAACCAAATGGTGCAGTTCCGGCTGGTGCATCAAAAGTAGTCTGCAAAGGAGTAGGATGTTATCATTAGCCTTTCAACAAGTGCAACCCAAAAGAAGGCTAAAGAAGCTTTGTGATATACTCACTTTGTACCAAGTAAGTGGCTGCCTTTGAGAAATTAAAGACCCTTGAATCCAATCAACTGATGAAATTCCACTGAGAGAATGGAGACTCAAGGCTTCGCCTTTAAGACCAATCTATAAATAAAACAAAAATTCAAGTGAATCTCAAGCTAAATAAGGCAATAGAAAGAGAAGCCGGGATGAATGTTTTAGGATGAACCTTATAAGACCATTTCTGCCAAGACAAATCCCTTCTCCCCTCATTGAGACCGTATAATGTAATTGGTCCAAGAACACCAGCATTCCATGTTTCGAAATGTGGTCCAACATTCTGCATGTCACTCATAACAGAGACAAGTTAGTAATGATTATGAAAATCAGCATCATGTGGAAATGAGGGTGGTGAATCTGACAACATAGTTTGTGTGTGTGTGTGTGTGTTTGATTGTTTGGTCGAACATACCGGTAGTCCAACTGCTACACTTAGAAGAGAGATTTTATTAACACCAGCTCTGAGCTTCACAGCCTGGCTAAATGTTAGTTTGGGGAATTCTAAGCTTCCATAAGCAGTTCCTGATCAAAATAAGATGTCAGTTCAAAGTATTATGTACATAAATTACTTGATGAATCCCTGATATATTAACTTGTTTTAGCAATGAATTAAGTATAATTGAAAATTCTTAAACCAGCAATATGCTGCTCACCTGATAGCTGACCATTGACAAACACATGCAAGGCATGACCAGCAGATAATACTGTAAGAACAGGATCCTTTCCATTCCACAAAAATCCTTCATTGGAATCAATCACCACACTATCAAGAAAAAACCAGAATGGATAATTGGAATTTGATCTATTAAGTTTCTAACAAAGGATTGTGATGAAAAAAATAGAAGAATCAGACTGCAGAGTTGTATGTCACTCACTCTGTGGAGTACCAAAGGTAGTCAGATAAATCTCTAGTTGTGTTTAACTGTTCCAACAGGCCAGTCATGGTGAAGGAACTGTCATCAGTAGAAGCTGGTTCTTCATTAAATGATTGCCAGGTGAGTCCTCCATGAATGGGAATCCGAGTCATCTTCATCTGTGCTTTCTGTGCACCAACCTGTAGAGATATTCAGAATTTTTACTTCAACTGAAATCTATACTTGAATATGCTGAAACTTATATCCTTCTCTTTTTTCCTGTAATTCATGTCTATTTCTAGTATGCTATTAATCGAAGCTCACCCTTGCAGTGTTATAAACCGTGTTCTTGCAGTCAGGAAGAATGCTAATAGACCAAGGAGGCAGGTTGTAGTGCATATTCCCAAATGCCACTGTTGCAAAATATTTTGGGTTATAGTTTGCAAGGAATGCAGCACAAGCTCCTGAGTCTGATTTGAAGACATGAGCCTGGACATGAAAGTTAGGAATTCACTTTGATTAGAGCAGCATCTCACACAGGATCGAAAATTATCACATTACTAGATCAAGTTATACCTCTTGATAGTTTCCAATCTTTGTTACAGCAGGATCACCTGAAACTAAAGCAGGTTCACAGAGTTTTATTGCTCTATGTAAA
>JASCZI010211490.1:103829-137625 GCA_036250425.1 Stylosanthes scabra
CTTTGGCTGCCTGAGAAGTCCTGCATATATGAAGAAAAATATACTCCACATTTAGTCCAACATATGTCGAAAATGCATGATTCATATCAAGAATTCGAATGCTGTGTGTTTACCATATTCATCAATAGGTGCATCATAATCATAGCTTGTAGCAATAAATGGACCACCAGCAGTTCTACCAAAATTTGTTCCCCCATGATACTGCAATGAACAAATAGTTAGAAAGCATGAACCGAAAATCTGATACCAACAAATAATTAAGTTACCATGTAATAATTGACAAATGCTCCCCCTTTCTGTATAAACCTTGCAACTGCAAATGCCAAATCTTCAGCGGGTCGATAAGGAACTGAACCTCCAAATTCAGTAAACCTGCAAAAATATAAAGGGAATGAGTCATAAAATGAATAACCAGGTGTCGTCTCTAGTTTGTATGTTCTTTATTCTCATGGAAACTCCTAAGAAATTATAAACAGAAAAGTGGGAATCAATACCATGCAGTCCAAGCTTCAGTCCACATCTTCGGTTTGTAAGCCTTATTTGGAGAGAAGTAATCACAATAGAAACCATTGCAAGTGTTAATCTGAAAAAGAAGTTTTTCGCATCGGCAATGCAATAATAGAGGCTCAGGTGAGAATGCTAAAGAGAATTACAGAACTTGCATATAAAAGGTAAAAGTGTTTAGGTTGAACTTGAACTTACCATAGGATCAGGAGCATCATCTTGTTTGCACATGACCCATGGAACCCCAGTACCAAGTCCTATAGCCATATCTGCTGCCCATGTAGTGTAGGACTTACCAGGAGCACCAATTTCATACTCCACAGGTCCATACTCATTTTCAATCTGACAGAGAGTCAATAACACCAGTGTCAAATGTAAAGTCTCAATACAAATCTCCGAGATTGGACTAAGTAACAAAGAAGCTAAATTGAGAGATTGGTCTTAGCATAGGGTTGCAGAAGCACATACCTGGGATAGAATTATTGGACCTCCCTGAGTTTCATACAACCTTTCGGCCTTCATCATATCGACTATCTTCGTGGTAAATTTTTGCATATGAAACTTCAACATGGCAATGCAAAAAGGGTCATTCTTAAGGAAAAGGTTGACATTTTCTAATGATTCTTAAGGAACAATTATGTCTCCTATGTTACCTTAAAAGGGCCATTATCTGTTCTGAAGCTGATACCTGGAATGTACTTCAGCCAAACAGGGAAACCCCTAAAATCCAATCAGGTATAAGATATTTTTAGTTCTAACATGTGCCAGAATATATTTGCCAATGTTCATAGGAGAAAATCAATGCTTTCCATTACCCAAAGTTCCACTCAGCACAAACATAAGGACCAATCCTTAGATGAACATAAAGGCCTGCTTGCTGCACCAACTTTATGAACTTCACCAGATCATAGTTTCCCTCAAAATAATACTACAATAATCAAAGGGCAAAAAAAAAAAAAAAAACTTGTTAACCACTAATCACTCAGTGAAAAGCAAAATACACAATAGCACTAATTATTCCATTACTTTGCCAGGTGAAGGTTCATGGCCATTCCAGAAAACATAAGTCTGAATCACATCCAAACCTCCTTCCTTAGCCTTTTGAATGAGATCTGGCCACATCTGAATAACCACCACAAGCAAATACCAGAGCTCAAGAATCCATAAAAAACAAGAACCAAGACAACAAAAAGGAAGAAACTTGAAAGTACCCATTTGAGCAAAATGAATAACAGTACATCAGAAAGCAGAAACCACAGTGAAACTGAAACACATTTGGAGAAATACCTCAGGAGTGCTTCTAGGGTAATGAATGGATCCGGAAATGAGGATTCTTCTTTGGCCATTAATGGTGATAGCCTTTGAGTCATAGGAGACAGAAGCATTAGAAGAAACAAAGAATGAAGATGGAAGAAGCAGCAGAGGCAGAAGCACATTCCACATGCCTATCATTGAAGAACAAAATCTTCTTCACTCCCTCCTCCCACTTCAGCAGCTTGGTAAAGGCAAAAAAGCAAAAGCAAAAGCAAATGCAGGTTGTGTTATTCTATGTTACCAAGTGAAGAAGAGAAGTAACATGGAAATAGCTTTTGATTCTTTGTTTCTCACACTTTTGTATTTTGTCTTCTATCACTACTCACTGGTATTATTAAATCCTCATTTTCTTATTTTTTTTTGCAGTGTATGAATGATTGAAGTGGTAGCCAGAAACAGTTGGGATTTTCAGAAAGACACTGTTTTTCTTTCAATTTGCATCCCCCTTTCTAATTTTTCTTTTTTAATGCTTGGATTAAATTTATTTAAAAGTGTAATAAATGAATAATTTAGAAGGAAAATGAATGGGATTTGAATGTACTTATAAAGAAAGAGTGAAGTGAGGTGAGGGAGTGTAACAGTGACGAGCTGCTGTTGGATAAATGGCGGGACCCAAATTTGTGATGGGAAAAAAGATATTTAATGAAATACCGATATTTCAGTATTTTTTTAGTCGTTCATCTTGATTATATATTGATTTTATAACTATAATTTGAATAATGCTATAGAATTAACGTTAGGAAATCAATAAAGAGTCAATGGATATAATTAAAGAAATACTGAATAGTAAAAGAGAAAAGAGAAAATAAAAAAAAGTGATGTTAACTCCTTATTATTTCTCTAATATTAATTACCAAAATTTTTTTAAAGTTATTAAGACTAACACCTAAAAATACGGAAATATTGATATTCTCGGTGTACTTATAACTTTCCATATTTTTAAATTAATACATGAATAATACATTAATTTTTTTTTACTTAATTTTTATAATTAATATGTTTAAATATTGTTTAGGCAAATTGTGAAAATGTGAATTAAATATTTTGAAAGAATCTGAGGTGAGAGCACACGGCAGACGGCACACCTGACGGGGAACATAGCTTCATCCAAGGCAATGAATTTCGATTTTCGAAGCTCTTTAAATGCCCACTAACATGTCTTTTACAAATAAAGAATGGTTGGAGCAGTAGCAGCTTAGAAGCAAGGATATTTTATGTTTCAAAATTATATTTTATTAATTTAATAAAAAAGTATTTTAATAAAACTTTTTAATATTATTTAAAAAAAAATTACTGTGTAGCTAAATTCTTGTAGAGAAATGATTAATCTCACGTAGATCTAAATTTAAGTATTTGTCAATAATCTATAAATTACTGTATATAAAAAGCAAAATTCAAACTCAACGTTTGCGTTGAAAGATTCATGCATGAAAAAACTTTTGACAAATAAAAGATTAATCTGTTATATTTAAAAAGTTTATTGCTGTCATTAAGTTAATATATTCTCACGACGTTAATTTAAATTTTAACATTTATTTAAACAAATTAGTAAGCAAATCGTTAAACCAACTAATTTTATAGAAAAATGATAATCCTAATACTTCTTATACCATTTGAGAGGTTAATTTTCCACCAAAATATCACCTGTCACTGCCCAAGATCCGTTAATACTAGAGAAGAAGAATTTGAAGTTGAAAGGTGAATTTGGGTGAGGAGAGCTTTGGAGGAGGGGAAGAAAGAAAGATTCTCCAGTTAATCCCGATATGGTCGGTTCCTTTTTCATGGCCGTATGTTCCTCATCCACGCGCTTCATCCCTCCGTGTCCATACTGCCTTTTCTTTTACTCATCATCTTCAACTCCAATTTTTTCTTACTTATTATTCATATTCGTATTCGTATTCGTATTTATCCCGTTAATCTTATGCTAAACTAGTTTATAAATTAAATAGCATACTAGCCACATGCTAAATTACTAATCACATATGAAGGTATATTGGGAATCAATGGTTACTTGCAGGGTGATAAAGGGAAGTTAAAGAACCCATATATTTAACAGTAGTGCTCTTTATTTATGATTGATTTTGTCAAGTATAAGCATCATCTCATTGCATTTCTGTTACAACTTCCAAATCCCACAAACAAAGCAAACTAATAAATTAAATTAACTCTAAAATCAAAATATTATTAGTTAAATTTGAAGGCAAATTTCTATATCAATTGAATAAGAGATTATTGAAGTAATAGATAATAATTTTTTTATAATTTCATTTATTGTTCATGAATTTTGTTATTGAGTTAGAAAATATTGAACAAGAAATTCTTGTAAAAATTAATTCACTTTTAGGGTATTATTAATATAATTCTAATTAAATAAACCTTATAAATATAACACTTAAGAATTTAGGGTTTGGTTGCTTGCTTGTAGCGTGAGAAAGCAAGGAATCAATGTCGTCTATCATAGAAAGCCACAGAAAAAAATTTAGTTTCTTAGTCATTATTGGTCAAATTTTGGTGCAGTTTTTTTAATAACATGCATCAAAATCATTTTCATATGGCTCATCTGCACCGAGACATTTGCATTTTTGCACATTCCAATTCACACTTATACGCGAATGTGATGCAGAAAAATATTATTTTCATAATACCATAAATATATAAATAAATTAATTAATGTCTTAATAATTGCTATTTGCTAAAGATAGATAGGGTATTTAAGAAAGAACTTACAAACTTTTTTTTTTATTCACAAAAGATGTTGCACATATAAATATAGTTTTTCAAGGATAAGAAGTTTTATATTTTTATGGAAACTAAAATCTATACCTGTATTGATTTTTATGTGATGCCAAATTTATGAATTTTGGTTTGCTATTAAATATAGTTAAAATGATGAAGAAGCCTAAGATTCACTTTCCTATATTAATTAATGCACTACATGAGAATATGAGATCATTATTGTTGATACTTGATCCCACTCTTTCCTTAACTGTTTTTAGTTCATCTTTCATCCAGTATTTTCTTGTCTTTTTTTCTTATATAATATATGTTTAATTCTACTTACCAATCAATCATATATTATCCACTATTTTGGAAATTTAACAAACATAGCATCTAACTAAAATAATGTAATTTTTTTAAAATTATTAATACATAATAATTAAACTTTTAGAATTCTCTACAATGATAGAGGCCAAACAAGAACTTGAGAGACACACTTTCCTTTCAATTTTCCCCACTTGGTTTCACCTTTCATTTTATGAATAAATGTGGTGGTTATGTAATCTCAAGTTGGAGAATGGAGAGGTACTTTATTTACTCACTTAATCACTTTAGTGTATATATGGTGAACAGTTTACTACATAGTTGGTGATTAGCTGTGATCCAATCTAACTTCTTATTAGTTCTTATTACTGAAAAATAAAATAAAAGAGTGGACCCTACACCCTAGCTTGGCAATTTGCACCAACATTTTCATTACCTTCATTAGTACCATTTTGTTGACCATAAATACATAGCCAGCTCATATTTGTTTCCATCACCACCCAAAAAAAAAAGAAAATTTGGTTTCATCACATAAACTACTTTTGTAAGCTTAATTACCAGTACTACTAATTATAATTAAATAAACTTATGGTACCATGCTTAATATATTGCCGGTGACCTAATTATTTGACAGCATGTGATGTGCACGTGGTCCATAAAATTGATGACATCATAATTTTATGAGGAACTGAGTACATGGATGGGATGCTTGTGCTTCTATAATTCAAAGAATTATTGTAAGAGATTTTTAGTCTATATTATATTACACTAGCAAGAGACCAGCGCAAACGCGCGGGAGAGTAAAAAAGTCGAAGTCAGTTATATAGTTCTTTGTGCTGTGAAGTTAAGAAATACTATTGTGGTTTGTTAAGTAATAGATAAAAAATTATATGCTGACCTTATTTGAGTATGCGCTGTTGACATGATGCTTTAGTTTTGTTGAGGATCTGACATTGTGTTGTTGCAAAGAGAAATTTTTTAGGAAAAAAGTTGGTTCATAAGCAAGCTGGTGGAATCCTGAGGAATATAATGTTGACAAAATTTCCTCAGAAAAGATCATGGCACAATTTTAATTTTATCATTATAAACTATTCAACATATAGTGCTAGTGGATCCAAAACAGATATTAAAATAGTAGAATTATCTTAGTCAAGTAAGATAATATAGAATTGATGGGGATTCGAAAAACGCTTCCCATGTGTGCTGTGGCAAGGAAGATTTTGACTACTATTAAAAACTAAGCAGTGATTAGGTAGATGGTTAAGTAGGAAAAAACCTAAACTACTATACTAACATATAAAACACAAACCACTCAATAGTTGCATTCATATGTACTAAAAATGACGACATTCTTATGATAACGCATCCGTTTTATCGTAGCTCAGAGGAGAGTTGAATGCTATGTTAAGCTCAGCTATATTAAACCAACCATTTATCATACCTAAACAACTGGATTGGTGAAAGCTCTGTTACGATTACAACAGTCCTCATTCATATTAACATTAAATAACCTATAAAAAAACTAATCATTGGTGCTATCTAAACAATGAAATATATAGGAAACTAACCACTTATCAGACCTAAACAATTGAATTTGTGCATCATATGTTACGATAATCACATACCTCATTCACATTAAGCACTGACTCAATGGTCTCAACATTTATAGAGCCACCCGCAAGCTCCACGCTCACTGAATTCTGAGATTAAGTGGGAACATCAGCAATCCCCTGACTTGCAATGTCACCTAGAGACAATAACCCGTGGGGCAATTCCTCATGGTCAAAACAGCCCCTAAATATATTCGCTATTCAACTAACTAAATCACCTCCAAAATGAACACCAAAATTGTTACCTCTCCCTAAACTGCATTACTTCAGGGTAATCCGGATTGAACATTATCCGTGACGAATTGAACGTACTTTGGATACTTGTTTCCTCCAGGTAGAAGTTGGGCTTTAAGAGCTGTACAACCATCACTACAGGGTCAACGTGATCTCGCTGGAGATAATACTGGAACTGGCCAATCTTTTCTACCCCAAACAACGTACACTTCATTTTTCTCCCCCTGTTTCAAGATGTTTAATGTTATGCATAACAAAACTGAAACAATTAATCTAATGACATTTAAAGCAATTGAAAGATTGCAGTTGTAATACTAACTCTAGATCCTCCAAGTAAACTGCCATCCGCTTGCTGGCCTCCCCGTTTCGTGTAACCATGTCAATCACATCCTCCTTTCCAACAACATGGCCCAAGCAATCTGAGGCATTAAGAAAACCAGTCAATAAATATAAAATAATTCACTCCAAATAAGATTTAATTGCATAAGTCCATCGAAAGTATTCCTACCTATGAGATGAAATTGTCTTGCTTCTTTTATGGCCACAACTCCAGCAAATGGGGTCAAACGAAATGGGCTGAATGGGAATGTCTGGCTCGAAAGCCTGTGGACTGAGGTCTTCTGATAGAACGTGAGCTTGAACCGATGGGAGGTGGTCCGAATGCCTCTACCTGGGGTTTGAACAATAAAATTCCTCATGTTATAGATGCCAAACTCCTGAAGAAGGGTTTTGTAGAAGCCAAACATTGGCTTAGGTATGGAGCACTGGATGCGATCACCCTGCATTTGGAAACAAAACTAACTCAACCTGGTATGGAGCAAAACATTGGAAGGGAAACCCAGGCATGAACCAAGAACTAATTAAACCTCATATTAGAAACATAATAGAAGGGATACCTGGCTGTCCTGAAGAATCAGATCAACCTGATAGAAATCACTCGGATTCGAAGGCAACAGACACTGATACATCCTCACGATACCCACAACTAAGCTCCAATCCAACTTCGACGCACAAACATCTGCCACTTTGTCATGGCGAGTGTTGCCGTGAACTACCGCACGAGCTTCCGCCATTATCTCCTCCAAACGCTTGTTGTGAGTCCCCAGCCCACAGCAAAGGGTCCTTTTATGGGAGTGTGGAGGCGGGACGACTTACCCAAAAATCCCCTTCTTCGAATTTCAAAATCGATAAACGAAGAGGAAGCGCCAAAGTGGAAGGGTTTCATTGCCAATGGATAATAGGGGTTGCGATCCGTGTGTGCCCAAATCGAAATATGGATATTCCGCCTGATGGATGAAGCTTCAATTCCACGGACGAGATCCGTTCCCCATAAGGGAGCTCCCTTTGGATCGCTGAGGAAAACCCCTTACGACATCCGCAACAATGGCGCCACCCATTTTTGGCTTTGCAACCCTCTATTGCCCTGGACACGCGTCGCTGTTAAGCCCACCATGAGCACTGTATCGCGGCGCTCACGTATAATATAAGAATGATTGTTTATCATTTTAAGATTTATTAAGGGATTATCACAAAACAATGTGAAACACACACAACACACGTTTGGATTTTAGTTTATATTTTATTTATTTATTGTTTAGGAATCAATAAATGTTCAACAATAATAATTCTAAATATATATTTATTTTATTAAAATAAATTCAATCAAATTATTTATTTTATATTAAATAGAAAATTTTTTAATGTTAAATAGAAATTTATTTCAAGATTTTTTTATATTATTTGATATCGAAATACTCATTTATTTAATATAAAAAGAAATGATTTGATTAAATTTAATTAATTAAAATAGATATATAAATATCATTACCAAAAATTAAAATATATAAATGAAACACATACGCAAATGTCCCTATAAAATATTAACTTATAATTCATTTGTAAAGCAAGGATTACTAATAACTGATGATTTACTAATAATAAAACTCTCACATTTAAAATATGACCGATTTCCTAAAATAAAAGTTACATATATTCATAAAAATTCATCTAACTACGACCAAAAGGCATCTAAGCGGATTCAATTGAATTTGAATCGGCCAAAAAGAAAAAGAAAAGAAAAAAATTGAAAGAGTAATAATTATATGTGTAAAAGTGCACGAGTAACCTTATTTTTTCTACATGTTGTAGTTTGTATTTTGTAATTATGAAAAGCAGACGCTGCTCGTCTTTTAATAGTGTACATTTTTTTAAAAAACTCTGATAATTAAGTCTTTACATAAATACACTTTCAGAATTTCTTTTCAGCTGAATTCAAGCACTCAAACGAAAATTACAGTTTTAGCCATATATGGTCCCCAATGGGCCTTTAAACTCCATAGCCCATTTTTAACCTAATTTAGCATCTCTCTTCGCCATATTGTTAAACTCGATAAGTTTATGATTAATTTGTTACGAATTTAAGTTTTGTTTAAAAATCCCTAATTGGTGAATAGGTTATTGATACGCATGGAGAAGTTTAAAAGCATTTAGCATTTATATATATGTGTTTTTGTCCTAATTTCTTTGTCATGTTCGAAAATTTAAAGGTGATTGTTATTTGCTGTGGCACCCTAAAATAAAATGCATTTGAGACAAGAGATTGAATAGTATACGATTTTATTTTAAGTTGAATCTTGAACCCAAAATTTTTTACAACGTATAAAAAGCAATGTCATATGAGTTGTAGCTCATCAACAATATTTCATGACATTATTGATATGAGAATGACAGTTTTGCATGGCATAGGCATCATCATCCATTGTAACAGTTCTCAATATATAATTTGGTTATTGGGACATATTTACTTATAAAGGGATGAGATTGCCACATACATTTTGTGTTGCCCTTACCAATTTTTGGATATACATTATTTGGTAGGGTCTAATACTAATTAAATCCAATACAAGTACAACTGTAGTCACTAAAATGTGTGGGGGAAAAGTGCATATGCTATCTATATATATTCAAATATGATATAATCAATCAATAACATTTCTAATCCACACTTCCCTTTTCTTTTTGCATTTTTTTCTAGACTCGGATGCAAAATATGTTTAGACACGTTCCAGTTAAACTAGAAGAATATAGAAGCATCAAATCAAATTATATATAAAGTCTATGGTATCATTGATGGCTACTCAAAGTCTTAAACTCGAAGTTTTCTATAAAATATGTTCATGCAAATTAAACGCTTTGTTAATGACAAGATCGTTCTAGCTAGTTTTGAAATTATCATCATGATTCGATTGGGTAATATTCAAACTAAAAGCAATGATCACTTTATCTCTTTATTTTTTTTTTGTTTTCCTCTTGTTGTTTACTTTTGAAGTGCTATGAGGACTTCTGCTAAGTTTCCTTGATGCTGAAACAATAATATAGTTAATTAACTTGATGAATAGTGCTAATGCGTTTTTAAATTATTATTAGTACTATTATTATGATGTATAGTTGGTTGGTTTCAAAAGACATGAAATGTTACTATCATGATCATGTATCATTATTATGTGATGACCAATCAGTCAATCACCCACTTGTTTTCTTTGTTCCCTTTAATTTTCAGACCCATACACATCAGCATCAACATATATATCATCTGACACTGTTACCTTATATATATATATATATGATCACATACATGAAATTGAGCTGCAACAATTTTAATCCACAGTTCAATTAATTTGCAAAGATATACATTCTAAGTATTCTTTTTTTTTTTTTTTTTTTATAGAGAGTATCCTAGACCCAAACTAATCCCTTACGCTTTATCTTACGCTTTATCAAGTGCTGCTTTCATGGTCACGTTCCCTTTTGCGTAAATTCTAAGAATATATATGCACTCTATACTCTCTCTATATCTGTAGCCTGATGAGTGATGAGAATATCATGTACTTGTTAAAATCTTAAGGCCCACTTTGGTTTAATCTTGAATGTGAATGTGGCTATAGACCTAGTTGACATAGTACTTTTTTGTTTTGGTTCAGCTACCATTGGAGACCTTATTAGGCCAAATCAATGAATGAATTGTTCTTATAATGGGGACATCATCCTCACAGGACATGTTAAATTAACCACACAAATTCATAATAGGGATAACAATAGGGTGGGTTGTGACCTATTTTGTTTGCCACTTTTTATGCTTCCTTTAGAAAGAGGCTCCAACCATTTGCTACTATCACTTTCTCCTGGTCTATAGGACCACCGTGACCATCTCAAATGGAGCTATCAGCTATTCCTGTATTTCAATTTTTCTGGTAATGAAGTTGAAAGTTCTGTATGGGGCAAAAAGCTTTAAATGGGATGAGACAGGTTATCTGCCTATTTGATAGGAATGACATGTATTAACTGAAGCATATCCAGAAAACTTAGGGCTGGTAGGCCCTTAAGTTCTTCCACCTTCAATTAAATGAACATTCATGTAATGTATGTACAATTTCAGATACACAGTAATTTTTTTTCTTTAAGCATAAATATCATACAATCAGGGTTATGAACATATGATATACATTCTTTTTTCAGACCTTATATGGCTGACTTATCCCTGATGTAACATTCACAGTCAAGATCACACTGAAGTTTATGGAATCATGTTGCATTTACCAACATAGATAAGATATTATTTTATTAACACTTGTCCTTTACTAGGGATGACAGCAGTATCAGAACTTACAAATACCTGACCCGACCCTACTCGGTTTGGCGGATTTTAAAAGGGGCTAGTGCTTACCGGGGCAGGACAGAGTCGGGTTTGCTAACTTAGCTGCCAAAATTCCAATGAAAATCTTAGTTTATCATGCAGAGAAACCATAGATCACTTGGGCATAAGGGAAAACCCGTCGCACATCCATAACTACAAATTATAGGATTGAAATTTCTAAAAAATATTACAAAATAGATATTGGGTCCCTATCTCCTCTGCATAACATTCGAATATTATCACAAATAAACAAATTGGCTATACCAAACTCGACCAAAACCATAAACCATTGGACTACTCTACCACATACAACCAGAGATCTTAAGGTTATATCCCTCTGAAGGAAATATGTGATAAGTTGTTAATAAGTTATGTGATCACGGCCTTTGTATAATAGAATTTTTGTGTTATAAAAGACCTACAAAAAAGGTTTCTGGTGCATGGCAAAATATGTGGTTGGCGTGTGGTACTGGCACAGCATCTCCCGTGAATAAGTAAAAAGGGGGAGTCAAGTCGCTAAGGTATTGCAATGGAAACGCAATGAATTGAACCTAATATTCAACGAAGTGTTTTGCCTGCTCCAATGGAGGGCCAGCTGAAGATCACTCTATCCATTGTTCAACTCACCTGCCTTCAATTGTAAAGAAAGCAATTTTCATCTATCTGGCTATATCATAGATGTCTATGCAGAAAGCAACAATCCAAGTGAGACTAGATAGTATGAGCTATGAAGACTTACTATTATTTCTTCCAAATTCAATGCCATTGATGAATCAACTGAGAATCCCAACTCTGACATTAGCTTTTCCAAGCGATTCACATTTGTTAAATAAAGATAGCCAACCTAGTTCAATAGATCTCCTTGTTAGGGAAGAGAAGTAAATAGATACTATGGTTCATACTTCTCAAATACTTTGATTCTCAATTACTACTGAACAACATTAGTAGATGGATATCTTGTAAGTTGCAACACGAAACCAAGCTTAAATTGCCATAAATGATTTTACTAGTCTCTAAATAATCATATTAGTTTCATATAATAGTATGTTTCATTTGTCATCCCCAATTTAAATTCAGGCAAATATTCACAGAAAAATAGAAAATCCCAAGACAAAGAGAACTATTTTATGCAAGATTTACATCCAAAACACTGACCAATGTTTCTAGCGAAGATGCTCTGTTGTATACAGCAGCACCAGCACGTCTTTTTGTCTTGGTTTTGCTTGAAACAATATTCTTTCCCCATCGTAGAACATCCCTGAAAAGAAAAAGACAATTAAAAGCCATAAGTGGAGACAAGAAATTTTAACAGATCACTTATGATCTGCCAACCTTCCGTGGTAAGTGTATCTAAGCCTGTATCGAACCACTATGAGATTAGCGTAACTGCCCTTTTCTGGCATAATTCAACAGTAGTTTCCTTTTTATATCCCCGCAATACACATGATGTTTAACAAGTTTCGGTTCTTTGTAAGATTTTGATGCATCAAATTTACTATCGGAGACTAGAATGCAATTAGAATTCAGGCTTCAGTTAAAGAAAATATAATAGATGGCTAATTCCTAACAGTATCTTGTATCAGAAAAGTATCGAAATAACATAATAGTAAAATAATAATAAAAAAAAGGTTGCAGAGATCCATAAATTAGTGTATCCTTACCTCTCTTGATCGGATAAAAAGTTACTGTTAAGAAGCCTCTGAAGCAATGCATCCTGGCATACAAAAACATAAACAACTTACTATATGCCACAAATGGAGTTGAAAACAACACACACCAAAAAATACATCCGTGGCCAACAGAAGCCATATCTCACATACTTATTCATTATTCGCATAAATTTTCACTTTAGGAACACCAAGAAGACACAACCATGGATATTACAGGAAGGTACTCTCACAATGGAATTAAAACAATGAAGAAACTCTCAATAAGTTTGCAAACAAGATTTCATGCTTACAAAGAATGAAAACCACTAAGAATAATCTTATTGGAAGCGTGTCTGGTATAACCGGTGTTACCGTGTTTTTAGCCGTTGATTTAATCATATATATATATATATATATATATATATATATATATATATATTATAACTAAAATCAATTAAGATCAACTGCTAAAAACACAGGATTCACCCGGTTCTCAATTATACCTGAAACGCTTCCAATCTTAATTATTATTAAAACACAATGACATCATCTTCCACAATGAAATATGCTCATTACAAATAGCCAAGTACCTGAGCTTCACATCGCACCACTGCCATGACACGATCATTGTATTCTTCAATACCGAGTGGAGGGAATAAAAAGTGCCTACGTGCATAGAGCTGCAATTTCCATTTCAAAATCAATTAACTAATTAAATTGATAAATAAAAAAAGCAATGAGAAAGTAATAAGAGACCTCATATATGCAATCACCGATATAAGCCAAGGTTGCAGCATTGAACACAGATCGAGGCTTCACCACTTTAGGTGGATTCGGCAACCACTTCTCATATCCCAAGTATGTTTCACCATCATCTTCTTCTTCTTTTCCTTTTTCTCTATCTACAAAAACGTATAATTCATTTCATTCGATTCAAGCTTATAGTAACGGAATTAGATAACAAGTTAAATACCTACCAGGAGACGGAGGAGGAGTAGAGCGTTTGAGAAGATCGTTAATGAATTCTTCTTTGCGCGTGGTTATAGTGGCCGTAGGAGGCGACTGAGTTTGTGTGAGAGTTCGAGTTTGAAGCTGCTTCGTGACCTTGCGAGGCGCGTTCGGGTTGTAAGTGAGTCTCTGTTGTGTGTCCCATGAAGCTCTCACTCCTAATTTCACCAAGCAAGACGATGAAGACGCCGACGCCGTCGCCGTCGCCGTTGCAACACCGCATAGACTCTGCATTACCAGCTTCGAACTTCGAACTCAGCTGAAGATAGAAACGGATAAAATGACTGTTATCGCAATTAGATATTTATCTCCTATTGGGCCAATAATGGGCTCTTTTTACTCCAATAAGGCCCAAATATTTATGGCCCATCCCTTTTTTACCTTTGAGGCCCAAATTATCCGCATTACAAAATAATTAATTAATGATTAGTTATTAATTATTAATTAATTAGAATAAGGATTTAATAAAACCTATGTCAGTTGGTGGTGGTCGTGGTTAGCTTCCAGTCTTCCACTACCACTCTGTCTGCTTATCGAACTCTCCCCGCCACCGTCACCGCCATGAGCCGTTACGACAGCCGCTCCGCCGACCCCGCTTCGTATCGTGACCGGAGAAGGTAAAACGCTACTCCTCCTTACTCCATTTCTACTTCGGCTTCCTTTCTAGGGTTTCTTTTCTCAGCTCCTACTTCAAAATGGAATTCTCTTATTTATTTATTTGTTTAGCGATTCGGGGCTAGGAGGGCCTCCAGCTTCAGCTTCAGCTTCCAGCAGAAGGGATTACGATGACGGTGGGGCCTCCCCAAGGAAGCTCAATTTGGACGGCTTGCCCCATTTCGAGAAGAATTTCTACCATGAATCGGCCACTGTTAGGGCAATGACTGAGTCCGAGGTTGACGAGTACCGCCTCCGCAGGGAAATCACCGTTGAAGGCCGTGACGTCCCCAAACCTGTCAAGTCCTTTCACGATGTTGGCTTTCCAGGTACATCAATCTCATTTTTTTTGGTAGAATAGTGTAGTGGAATTATTTGAATATGATTGTATTCGAGTTAAATGGAAGAGTTTCTGTGAGATTGTGTGGGTTCCAACATTGTACTGATTTCACAACATTGAACTTTATTTAGAATATGTACTGCAAGAGATTAAGAAAGCTGGCTTCGTCGAACCTACGCCCATTCAGTCTCAGGGTTGGCCTATGGCTTTGAAAGGGCGCGATCTGATCGGAATTGCGGAAACAGGGTCGGGGAAGACGCTTGCTTACTTGTTGCCTGCCATAGTTCATGTAAATGCTCAGCCAATTCTAGGTAAGGGGGATAAGGATGCTGTATGACTGAGTTGTGAGGCTTCTTTTTTGTTATGTATTCTAATAATCCGGGATATTTCAGATCCTGGAGATGGACCAATTGTGTTAGTTTTGGCCCCAACTCGTGAACTTGCCGTCCAAATACAACAGGAGGCTACTAAATTTGGTGCGTCGTCAAGGATTAAGAGTACATGCATCTATGGTGGGGTTCCGAAGGGGCCTCAGGTGCGTGATCTCCAGAAAGGTATGTGGTGAAGTAAGTATTACAATGCCAGGCCTTACCTTTCCATTGCAAGTTGCAACCTCTTGGTGCGGCTTTTCTTGTGTTATGCTTTTGAATCTGATGAGATTCTGTTAAAATTTTGGGTTAGGCGTTGAGATTGTAATTGCCACTCCGGGAAGGTTAATTGATATGATTGAGTCAAATCATACTAACTTGCGGAGGGTCACATACCTAGTATTGGACGAAGCTGATAGGATGTTGGACATGGGGTTTGATCCTCAGATAAGGAAGATTGTCTCACAGGTGACTCTATTATATCATCTTATTTTTAAATAGTAAAATCTTGGGAAATGGCATATAGTAGTATTGGTGTGAATTTGTTTGCTTCCATTTTTTGGTGGTTCAAATTTCCAAGGCTTGCTATAATTCTTGTAACCCAATTCTGTTTTCTTATGGGTGGATGAAAGAATTTTATATGGTAGAAAGGTTACAACTTAGCAAAGCAAACGAACAATATACAGAAAAAATAAATAAATAAGGCGACAGCTATACAATAGAATGGCAACACTGTAAGATATCACACAGTCCTTTCCCTTTTGTAGCAATTACTGGCTGAAAGCCCTTGGAAAGTAAAAATGAAACTATGTTATCTTAATATACAATCCCTTCCCTTATGAAGAAGTGCAAGATTGAGATCCAACAAATGCAGCAATAGATACCTACTGTTTTCTTTTAGATGATATACTTATACAAGGAGACATTATGCAACATCACTTGCTGAATAGATGAACCTTGTGATGTAGACAGTCTCATCATAAAAGTTGATGGCAATCTATGTGACCTAGACTAGCAAAGATAGATATCTGAAGCTGCAATTGGAATTTTATTCTTCTGGTCATCTGATTTTTTTTTTTCTTTCAAATTTATGTAGATTCGTCCAGACCGTCAGACTCTGTACTGGAGTGCTACCTGGCCTAAGGAGGTTGAACAATTGGCAAGGCAGTTCCTTTATAACCCATACAAAGTAAGATGCTTTCATTCTAAGTTTATTTCTGCATGGATATCATATGTCCTTAGAACTTTATGTGTATTTTGAGATTGAATTGATTTTTGTAACCATTTTGCAGGTAATTATAGGTTCTCAAGATTTAAAAGCTAACCATGCTATACGACAATATGTTGACATTGTTCCCGAAAAGCAGAAATATGACAAGTAGGATATGTTCTGCCTTATCTTCATTCCTTAACGTTATAACCCATCACATGGGACCATCTAATGGAGTTGTCTCTTTATCAGATTGGTGAAGCTTCTGGAGGACATAATGGATGGCAGCCGAATATTGATATTCATGGATACCAAGAAGGGATGTGATCAGATCACTAGGCAGCTCCGCATGGATGGTTGGCCGGCACTATCAATTCATGGAGACAAAAGTCAAGCAGAAAGAGATTGGGTGCTCTCAGAGTTTAAATCTGGAAAGAGTCCAATAATGACTGCAACAGATGTTGCAGCTCGTGGTTTAGGTATACACACTTATGAATTTTTCATATCAAATTTTCATAGTTGTCATGTAAATTTTCATATTTAATGTGTATGCATCCACCAGATGCAATTAGTGATGGATAAATTCTACATGAATTGTTTTTCTTTGAGGTAGAATTGCTTTCTACTGCTTCCAGTCAATCTTGTATCATATATTGTCTATTTACTGGCAGATGTGAAGGATGTGAAGTATGTGATAAATTATGACTTCCCGGGATCACTTGAAGATTATGTACATCGTATTGGTCGGACTGGGAGAGCTGGTGCAAAAGGAACTGCATACACGTTTTTCACAGCTGCTAATGCCAGATTTGCAAAGGAACTTATAACCATACTTGAGGAAGCTGGACAAAGAGTGAGCCCTGAATTGGCTGCAATGGGGCGTGGTGCACCTCCTCCGCCATCAGGTTTGTTAACTGTGGACACTCAGATAACTTGGCTAACATATAACATCAGTTCCTTGCCCCGGCCTTGGTTTTTTCGGTTTGAGTCTTGCTTATTCCTGAATGGCATGGATCCAAAGGGACGTCTTGTTCCTTTGGTCTCTTGCCCTGTTCTGCCAAAATTGAATTTTACCATCACTCCATGGCATACTTTTGAGGTCTCTGTCCAAAATTCTTACTGTAGGCATGCCTCCGTTGTGCTCAAATTCTATCCTGGCCGGGAGGCCTGTTCACTATTATGCTTGATAACATGCTTTACCTGTAGAATATGTGCCTTATTTATGGGAGGGTTTTATTTACGAGATCTTTAATTTCTACAACTACCAATCAGGTTTCCGAGACCGAGGGAAGGGCTATGGCAGTGGTCGCTCGTGGAGCTAATCGATGGAGGTGGCCAGGTGGGGACTAGTTGAATGATGGAGAAATTTCCAGCGATGATGTCCTTGATGTTACAACCTGACCCATTATTACTGTCCTTTTAAATTAGGTTTTTGTAAGAATGTTGGTAGGAATTTGGTTTACAGCTTCTGTTAGACACTTGTTCCTTCCTTATTTGGTTCAAATCTGATGTCCATAGAACATGGAGAAAAGCCTTGTATCACTATACAATCAAAACAGTTGTTTATACTTGATAGTTCACACCACATTAATTCATTTTGCAGTCGCATTTGATTTAATTAGAAGCACTTGAAGTTATTAATGTACTATAAGCACTTGAAGAGTTTTTCATCGTCAGAAACCTTAATTAAAACAACCTTAAATTGAATTAGATTTACTGTTATTTACTTATTTTAGAGCATTGAGTTCTGGCCACGTGAGCTTAATGCAAACATGCACCAACCTCAAAAAAACAATTCTACTATATATAGCAAATATTTGAATAAATATATAGTCCTATTTCCTAAACTATAATAATGAAATGCCAACAAAATTTGACAAGGTATTCCGCATGTCACTGAAATTATTATTGCATAGTTCTTTCTATACGCACGTATGGCCGTTCTTTTCTAAGATTCTAAATGATGATCTTGTTAAATAATTATAAAGCATGAGAGAAAGATACAAAATAAATAAGCTAAGTTGTTATGATGATATACCCAAGTGTAAAGAAATGTGAATGTTGAACTAGGACGCTTGCATGAACATTAATTTAAACAATCAAGATCAAGATATATATAAAGGAACTATTGACAACAGTCAAACAAAGATTTATAAAAAGTGTAATCATATATGGGTTAGCACATGGAATCTTCATTTTCTCCTTGGAAAAGAGATTATTTACTTTTAGATACAAATTTGGCACTCTTATCCTTGCTAGGTCCAATTATAAGAATATACTTAATGCTACCACTCTCCCAATTTAGTGATTAAATTTAAAAGAATGAGAATAAATTTAGGTGTATATATATTCATGTATTCATTTATGTGTTTTAATACTTAATAGAACTACACATCAAGCAGAAATAATAGAATTTAGCATAGAAAATTTAAGTCACAATAAAGAAAATAATAATTATTTTTATTAGGATGGATGCATATACATGTAGTAATCGAAAAATGGTATAGTAATTTATTTTTTGAAAAAAAAGGTACATGTATGTGTGGAGGCTCCAGCATATATATTATATAATATTAGAAAGAGTGGAAATGATTGTAACACGAGAGGTTATGAGAGAAGATTGGATTGGGACATAATTTTGATTATGATGATGATGATGAAGCAATGTGCTTAGTCTCACATGAATGCACGAAACCAAACAAAGGTGGGGGACGCCCCTTAATCCAAAGAGCCTCAACAACATTAATCATTCTTTCCCTTAATTTGTGGGGTACTTCAATTCCCCTTTATTCATTTCAACCAAAACTACTAAATCATAAACTTAGATTTCATATTTCACTATCTCAAGATTTGAAAAGCCTAACTTGTTATCTATCTATCACTGTAGTGTTGCTCAAATCTATCATGTCTCTTGATCATGATGAACAGCATAGAGTGTCTTGTAATTAATCAATTTAATACCAGTATGAAGGTATATTAATAGCTATATAGAATATATAGAACTATAGACAATTACTTCATTCCATTTGATGTTCCAAGTTACTATTTGAACTTAATTATTCAATTAATTAATTAATTAATTAGTACTATAATTATCTAGTCACATGTGAATGACAATGACTAATAGCTGATTGAGCAGAAAACCAATCAAATTAAAGGCAGTAGCAGCAGTAAAAATTCTTCGTTTGGTTAAAGAGAATAATAAATAAATAAATAAAATGGCAATCTTGTATCTATAATAGTCTATACTAGGAAGCATTTCAGGTACACCATAGTTTACGGTAATACAGTAATATTAACCGTTGATTTCAATAGAGAAAACGGTTAAGATCACTGGATTACCGTAAACCATGAAACGCTTCCTCTATACTATGCTACTTTTTTTTTCTCAATGCATTGCATCTATAAATATTCTCACTGTCACAACACTTCTGCTCATACTTCATCACTTAGCTTATGAATGAAAAAATGGACAACAATATTTGGATTGTGTTTGTGACACCATTGCTCTTGTTCTCCACTTTGATCCTCATCCTCTTCTACAGAAGGATCACATGGCTTAGACTCATCAAATCCAAACACATGAATCAACTTCCCTTAGGCACTCTTGGATGGCCCTTTCTTGGTGAAACCATTGAGTTTATTTCCTGTGCCTACTCTGATCATCCTGAGAGCTTCATGGACAAGCGTCGCAGCATGTGAGTTCATCGTCCTTAATTCGATACATCCATAACATAAGTAACAGATAATTTTAATGTGTATGTGTGTGTTAATGTTACTACTTGAATTATGCAGGTATGGGAAGGTGTTTAAGTCACACATATTTGGGAGCCCCACAGTTGTGTCCACAGATGCAGAAGTTAATAGGTTCATTCTGCAAAGTGATGCAAAGGCTTTTGTTCCTTCATATCCAAAGTCTCTGACTGAGTTGATGGGGAAGTCTTCCATTTTGCTCATCAATGGAAGCCTGCAGAGGAGAATACATGGACTAGTTGGAGCTTTCTTCAAGTCTCAGCAGCTTAAGGTTCAGATCACTAGAGAGATGCAGAACTATGTCCAAGAATCAATGGCTAATTGGAAAGAGGATCAACCAGTGTACATACAAGATGAGACCAAAAATGTTATCTCTCTCTCTCTCTCTTTCCTTCTTATTTCTCAGTTCTCTATCTCTCTGAAGGGTTGTGTGTGTTTGTCTGCATCTCTCACATTTACTATGCGTTTGGAACAAAGACGGAGACTGGGAGACTGAAACTGAATTAAGTTCGTTTATTGTGTTTGGTTTAAAATTTATTAAGAGAAAGATACCGGAAGGTAGAGATTGAATTAAGTCAATAGAAGAGGAACAAAGGCTAATATTGAAAACTATAATGCTATTAAAGTTTCAGTTTCAGTCCCTCCTAACTGGAGATACTAAAAATACTGAAATTTTGGAGACTGTGATTGAAATTTTAGTTTCAATCCCTGTCCAACAAACTCAATACTGAGTCTCAATCTCTCAGTCTCAGTCCCAATCCCAATAGCCAAGCTTAGTGAAAATTTCCAATTGTCTTTTTATGGGGTTCATAATCATTTTGCATGGATTATGCTGCCTTGAAAATGATATTCACAATTATTATGATGTTATATTATTTTCTGATATACCATACCAATTATTAGTAATTCTTTTTTGCCTCCACTCACACCAGATTGCATTTCAAGTACTAGTCAAGGCATTGATTAGTTTGGATCCTGGTGAAGAAATGGAGCTTCTGAAGAAACATTTTCAGGAATTCATGTCTGGTCTCATGTCTCTACCAATAAACTTGCCAGGAACTAAACTTCATCAATCCTTACAGGTAAGTCTATTAACTAGATTTTTAATTTTTTTTTGTTACAGTAAATATATATTACTTGATGCTAAGATTTTTAGACTAATTATATTGGTCTTTTCAGGCAAAAAAGAAGATGGTGAAGTTAATGCTGAGAACTATTGAATGTAGAAGAGAAGATGGAATCTCCAAAGTTCCAAAGGATGTAGTGGATGTGCTTCTGAATGATGAAAATGATATGTTAACAGATGAATTAATAGCAGATAATATGATTGATATGATGATTCCAGGAGAGGATTCTGTCCCAGTTCTTATGACTCTTGCTGTAAAGTATTTATCAGAATGCCCTACTGCTTTGCAACAATTAACGGTATGCCATTTCATTTTATTTCTCAAATAATTAATAAAGAATTTGCATTAAAATTAGTTTTAGAAAATTGTTCAGTCTCTTAATGATTTGGTTAATTAGTGGTTTTGCATAGTTATGCTATTGGCCTAATATAAAAGTAGAACAACTTTTTGTTATTTTATTGTGCAAATCACATTTTGTGAAAGTGAAAACATTATGTCATTTCTCATTGTGTTATTATTGAAGATTCTAAGTTTTTTGTTGGACAAATAGACAAAGTGGTTAATAGGCTTAGTCCTTGCTATGGTAGTAGGGCTTAGACATTGCACTATATAGCTATGTGACAATTTGACAGACAATGAATGTGGAAAATTTCATCCACTTTGAACTAAAATGATTACTGATTACTGATTAATCACTTTAATAGGAGGAGAATGTGAAGCTTAAGAAACTCAAGGATCAGCTTGGGGAGCCCTTGTGTTGGAGTGATTACTTATCATTACCATTTACTCAAACAGTAAGTCGAACATAAATGATAGATGCATTTTATTATAGGAAATGGATCAGGTATAACCGGAAATTCGGTGTTCCTGTTCGTATATTTTTAGTCGTTGATCTTAACTGATAACATACATATGATTAAGATCAACGGCTAAAAAGACATGAACACATATTTTCCAATTATATCTGATTTGCTTCCTATGTTATATACAGTTTACTAATGTATTTTACTTATATATGGTTTGTTTATGTATTTATGCATTTTACTTATGCAGGTTATTACAGAAACTTTGAGGTTAGGTAATGTAATAATTGGAGTTATGAGAAAGGCTATGAAAGATGTAGAAATTAAAGGGTATTTTATACCAAAAGGGTGGTGTGTTTTTGCATATTTTAGATCAATTCATCTAGATGACAAAAACTATGACAAGCCTTACCAATTCAATCCATGGAGGTGGCAAGTAAGAGAATCATACAAACTAAAACACAATTAATTGGTTATTGTTAATTTTCTATTTATTTAGCAGAAAAAAAAATGTTGGGTGATGACGATGACAGGATAAAGACACAAGCAGTTGCAATTTCACTCCTTTTGGAGGTGGACAGAGATTGTGCCCTGGCCTTGACTTGGCAAGGCTTGAGGCTTCTATCTTCCTACATCACTTGGTCACTCAATTCAGGTGCTCAATTCTCATTCTAAATTAAATAATGCTATCCACATATTTTTTTAGCAGACACCGACTTATAACTGTATAAATAAGTGAAACACAGAAAGTGAAACATAAATAATATATCAATGATCATATTTTATACGGATGTCAATTTGATGTCTATTAAAAAGATGTATGAATAGCGAGTCATTCTGCATTTAGTTTTATAAAGAATCACTTAACATATTAAGTACTTTTTCATTGTCTACCTTTGGTAATTTTATAACAACTTTACTGCCAATAAAATAATAATAGTTGAAAACACAAGTACATATACAAGAAAATATATGTATGTACTACTAAATACAGGTAAAGTCATAGATTCCACACATATATGTATGTGATTATGCTACTTAGTAAATGACAGAATTACAGAAAAAAAAGGAACAATTGACTGGTCAAGTAACCTAAGTCCATGTGTTTGTCTTTTTGTTGATGATGAGATAGACACTAGCTCACAATCTTCAACCATAGAAAGGAAAAAAAGGTAGGGTGAGGAGACAAACACAAAAGCACTAACCATAGAAATATTATTCAAGAATATACTATGTATTGACATAGTATATATGGAACATAAAGGATGCATTTGTTTGTGGTTTTGGGAGTGCAGAAAGTACCTTTCTTTTTCTCATAATTTTTAGTATTGTTTAATATGTTAAATCATGTGTGAATTACATAAATCCACTAAGAAATTAAAGAAACTTTATTTACTTATTGGAACTGTTGTCTTATTTTGTATCTTAGCTTAGAGACAAATTGCATGTTGTTGTAAACAAAGGCATATTATTCCTTAGGACTCTAGATCATGTCTTATTGCACCACCCTCTAGGAAGATACTCTAGGCTAGAACTTGATATTAAGCTTGGTCCTCATAATGAACATGCAATCAGGGATGGAAATATGTCAGGTCATGTCAGGCTTCCGTCTAAACAGATCAGACCTGAATTATATGTATTGAGTTTATACCTGGCCTATTATCTATTAAAGGCTTTATATTTTACCTGACCTGACCTGTTTGAAAGGCCTGACCTAACCTGAAGCCTATTAAAAAATAATTAATAATAAAAATAAAAAAAATTTACAAATACAAATAAATAAAATTTAACAATATAAAAAAAAGCTTATGTTATGACTTTTATAAATATATTTATTTAGTAATTATATAAGTGTCAATGATTTTTTCATATGGTTTAAAAATAAAAAATAACTTTATTGATAGATTATGTGTCTCTCTAATTTATTTAAAATTTAAAAAAATTATTCTTTTAATAATTAAAAAATTCTTATAACATAATATATATAAATAGGCCGGCCTGTTAGATTTCATAGGCTTTACAAAGAGTTTAAGCCTGGCCTCTTTAAATAAAAAGGCTTTTACGAAAGCCTGAACCTATTTTATTTGACCTGCTTTAGGCCTAATTAGGCTAGGCCTAAGGCCTCTGGTAGGCCGCTTGACCTGTTTCCATCCCTACATGCAATCAAGAAAGAGAAAGTAGTTGTAATCAATAAAAAGCAGCTAACTTTATATTTTTAAATAAAATATTTAAAATCTAAAGAAATAAATTATTAACTGATGTTGCCTGAATTTTTATTAGTTATCTGATATTGTTGTACAAGAAAATATGACTATAATATAAAACTCTCCGGTGTTTTTTTATGAACAGGTGGTATGCAGAAGAAGATACAATTGTGAATTTCCCCACTGTAAGAATGAAAAGAAGGATGCCAATCTTGATTAGAAGAGTGGAATCTTAGATATATGCCTTTCATATAAAAGCTGTAAAATCTATGTATTATTTAACTGGTACAGCAATAAAAACCAGTATAGAAAAAAGACAAGATGGAGAAGAATAGGTAGGAAGGAGAAAAAAGGGAGGGGGGTCCCTTGAAGAAGGTTGATTAATGTGTACACACGTGTGGGGAACTTTCATATGTAAGGTGACTGAATTTGTTATTTGTCCCCTTTGCTTTGCTTTTGTCTTTGCACATCAAGACAACACAAAGTTTTCATCTTTTGAGGGACCCTCAATTAGGCATTTTACTTTTCACCAATTCTTCTTTTCCATTTCACCTTATGTGCATTTTTTTTCTTTCTTCCTTTTAATGGAGGTATGTTTGAGTTTTTCTTTTCATTTTATTAGTCCTACTTTTTGTTGTTGTTGTTTCATTTTGTTAGCTTTTGGATTTGCTTTGGAAGAGGGTAGGGGAAAGATTGAATCAGAAGAGTGAGTGGAATAATAGTTTTGAGTTTTAGGGACCCATGTAATGATGAATTTCATAGTACAATTTAATGGAACTTTATAATATACCTTATAAAATATACATGCATTATTCAGAATGAAGTTTGTATGCAGTATGAACAGAGGCCCACAGCCACAAACACTTTTTTTTTTTGTTGTCTAGCCACAAACACTTTGATCAGAATGAAGTAGTTTTACTTGTAACGGCGCCAACATCATTTTGTGGGTTTAAGATTCTCATTCTTGAATCTTAATTCTCCACTCTTATGCTTCCTCTGCATTCATGCAAAAACAAAGTTGTACTTATGCATTGGATCAACGAAATTCTGTTATATTGTCCAATAGAAAAGAGTTCCTACTAATAATCCATATTTGGTTTCCTATAAATATTTTTAATCTGACATCCAAGAAGTCAAGAATTAGTCCATTACGAATTAAGTTTCATTTAAGAATTTGTTATTGTCCAATAAATTACTCCACATAGAACGCAGGATTCCCCATTATAAAGCTTAATCAGATAGAGAAATGCACAATTGAAAAAAATTATTTCCCATGATATCTCAATCCGGTAGGCCGAAGTTTATCCGTTGCTGATCTGAACTTCATTTAGAGTTTGCTGCTTCCATTAGATTATTGCATACACAAATCAAAATTTAAACCTTCGATAGTTGCAGATTAGTGAGCTAACCACGAAAAATATGTAAGTTGGTTTGCTCTCAGTTAAAAATTACTAACCAACATTCTAACAAATATAACAGAACGGAACAAAACAATATCTTCTTCATGTTGGGCTTCATATTGGGCTACCGTGTTTAAAGAAAGCAGGCCAACCCAACCCAACATGTCTGGGCCACGTTGGCCCATTAAAGTTGAGAATTGCGGTTGTGTGTTTGTCTTCCGGTGCCGAAGAGGGGGAAGAAGAAGAACACGACGTCCTCCTTTTTCTGCGCTTGGATCACACCATCATCATCATCATCATCATCTTCTCCCTCTCACAACTCACAAGGTTCGCTTTTTCCCCTGAAATTCTCTCCCTTCTTCTCTTCTTTACATGAATATGATACGTGTTTGTCAGATTATTATTATAGGTTGTTAGGTAGGTTAGGTAGGATTCCGATTACTTCAAATGTCATCAAGGCACCGCCTTCATCACCGGGAACCCTTCACTTCCCGAAGGGGCTACCCTTCCGACGCCCCTTATGCCCGTCCTCCTCCTCCCATTCCCCGCCCGGTCATTCCCCCGCCGCATCCCGCCGCCCTCCTCGAAGAAGAGTTCGAATTGCAGCACGCCGAGATGCGTAGGGTTATCGCCGATAACCGCCGGCTCATTGAGGATCGAGTGGCATTGCAGCGTGACCTTGCTGCTGCCAAAGAGGAACTTCACCGCATGAACCTTGCCATTGGTGATATCCGTGCTGAGCATGAGCTTCATTCAAGGGAGCTCATTGACAAAGGCAGGAAGATGGAGTCTGATCTCAGGGCTGCCGAGCCCTTGAAGACCGAGGTTGTGCAGCTGCGAGCTGAGGTTCAGAAACTTAACACTCTTAAGCAAGAACTTGCAGGGAAAGTTCAGACTCTTAATCAGGATGTTGCAAGGTTACAATCTGATAATAAGCAGATTCCCATGTTGAAGTCCGAGGTTGATGGCCTACGCCAGGAGCTAATGCGTGCGAGGTGCGTGGCTCTGCTGCAATCACGGTTGTGTGTGTTATCAAGTTTGTTAGCTTAAACTGATGGTGGTTAGTTTTTGTTTTCTAGAACCATGGTGGATTATGAAAAGAAGGCAAACATAGAGTTCATGGAACAAAGGCAATCGATGGAGAAAAACTTGGTTTCCATGGCACGGGAAGTTGAGAAGCTACGTGCAGAGCTTGCTAGTGCTGATGGCAGACAATGGGGTGCTGGTATGACCGCTTCGTTATCCTTCTATGGATTTCTTCTTGTGTTTTATTAACTGTATGGGTTGTCAGACGAATTATAATTGCCTGATTTGATTTAATGGCTTGAATAAGGAAGGTCATTCAATCAGACCAATAGATGGCCTTAATAGAGTTGTATCCTCAATTTATTGATGGTCCAAATAATTAAAATGATGGTGTTTTGCTTTTTTAATCATTTACGAAGGCGGGCATTATGGAACACAGTTTGGTAGCCCCCCCAAAGGGGGCTATCCTGCTCCGTATGCAGATGGATATGGATCGTATGGTGTTCACCTGGTATGTGTCATCCTTAATTTATAAGTGTTAAATTTTGGGCTTGACCTTCCAAGGCTTTATTCACTTCTTATATGCTTCTGTTTAGGGTTCTGTGGAGAAAGGTCCTCTGTATGGGGCAGGTGCTACTTCAAGGAAAGGACCTGAGAAGTCTCGCACTAATCGCCGTTGAAATTCAAGTGATCGCTGCTGGGGAAGAAGATTCGAGAGAGGCTTGTCATCACTTTAGCCTGTGTTAACGCCATGGCTGTGTTTGAGTTTGGCATCCTTCTGTCTATGCATGCCTCATCAATGATTATTTCTCTGGTTATATTATTGGTTCGTAACGAGCATCTATAGGTTTCAGTGTTGCTTTGTTTCTTGTTTATAGGGAAAGTTGTTGCAATATGTCTAAGTTCAAAACCTAGTACGACGGAACTCTTAAATTTATCTATCTTCCATTGATACATAATTCTCGTTTCTTATTATTGCTCTTGGCTATTATTCTTTTGTGTCTTTCTTCTGGGTAAGACATGTTTTATATCATTCATGAGCTGAAATGAGGCATAGTTCCAATGTGCCGAAACATGTTGGCTGAGATTCAGTATACGGTGGGTGATTGTGGATAGCTGTTTTAGATGGTGATGGATACTTAAGTTGTATCATCATTATTATCAGTGCTCCATGTTGAAATTCTAGCAATATGTTAAATAAATGATGCTGCACAGGAGTTTGGATGTGTGATATTGAAATTAGTCCCATCTAGTGGGTAATTATTTCTGTCACAGCAGTGATTGGAGTATTGGACTGAGAGGAACTTGGGGCATAATTTATATTAGGTATTCTATTGTTTACTGAGGTGAACAAAATGACAAGTAACAGTACGAAGGAGAATATAGGTATGTTTCCTTAGGCTTGATGTGTGATGACTCTCAGTTATAGCTGTTTTTAAGATCAATAAACCTAGCCCAAGTGCAGTATGGTGTTGGTCACCTGATGGATTTCATTAGGAATAGTATTGTAGTCCTGCAACTGATGAAAAAGGTATCCTGCATGAATTGTTGGGAATATAACTTTGCGGGTGATTATGTTGCTAATGGCTGAATGAATGTAAGATATCCATTTCCTAGAAATTAAGCTGAAGACTTTCACATTTAGTTAGGTTTTCAGGGACTTTGTTTAGTTTCATTGCTGGAAAAGGTGCCTGTATTGAAGCTGGCTGGATTCCATATACATGCCTGGACAAGAAGTTCGGTTTTGGAAATATTCAACCTCTCTTGCTTATTTTATTTTCTCTGCTAAGTTGCTGGTGGTAACTACTGCTTTTTGCTGCCATGGAGGATGGGTACTGGATGGTGGAAGTTTGTTGCCTTTGTCTAGAAGCAGTTATTGCCTTTGTCAATTGAGGGAAATCCCAAGCACAATGAAATTGGATGGATTGATTACAGATTCAGAAGTATTTTGCATCACTATTTGGTCTTTCTTTAAAAAAGTTTAGTAGTTTAATTGGACCTTGAATGCTCTAAACTGTTAAATGCTGTAGTGGTACATATTAGAGCCTGATTTCATACAAATGGATTTTCCCATCAAGATGGTAGCATATTAGGTCTTGTACTGCTCTAGTTCACTGTTTATTTGAAGGGGGCAAGAAATTGGCTTAGAATGAGATCTATGTTAGCTTACAAATCTGACCGGCAGTAGGATTCAAGGGGGAAGTTAGTTCTATACCCTATTCAACATGAAGAGTGAATCTCATACATCAGGGAGTTTCCCATTCTTCTTATTGGATGGGGTGCTGAAATCTTCATGATGCCCAAACTTCCATCATATGTTGTGACCATCACTGTGGAATATCTGATGAGAGGACTTTCGACCTGCAGTAACAAGTATGTCTGGAGGCAAGCTGGGGATCTGAAGCTCATAGGCAAGTATTCTGCTTATTTTATTGATCTAAATGATCTAACAAGTATAGAACTTGCTATATGTTACCCTTCTGATTACCATCATGTAAAGGTTTAGTATGCTGCTTAATATAAACTTAGTATTTGCACACCTGTATTAGGTTACTGAGTTCCATCATCAGATTTTGTTTCTAGGACTGTTATCTAGCCAGAAAATTTAGACTAATTCTTAGGAATCTAACCTTCTAATTCGACTTCCAGAAGTAGTATAATGTTAGCTGCAATGCATCCATTCCAGCGATATTGAATCTTCTGTATTCATATTATTAGTTAGGTGCTTCAACAATTGAAGCTGTCTGGAAAAGCTAGAGGATGCAAAACCTTTAGGGCCCAATTGTCATTATCGATCTAATAGGAGTGAGAGGAAGGTTAAGATATTGGCTTGTATCATAACAAATTGTTATATCGTTAAGTCCCACATTACATGAAGATACCATATTTTGAAGTCCAACCATTTTAAGGCAGTATCAGAAACAATCTTGTGGTTGTCATTGTGGTGTGTAAGCTTCTACATTTTTTATGGATATGCCAAGACAGCCTTTATAAGTACTTCAGCATCCCTTTTCCCTTGAGCTAGTTTCTTAAGTGAAGTTAAAAACTCACAATTTTAAGGCTTACTATCATATTGTAAAGTATGGTTGATTGCTTCTGGAATACCTGACCATCCAATTAACTTGGATGGATTTATGGCTAAAGTTTGATGCTTACAACTTATAGGTTGAATTCCTTTCAAGTGGTGGGTTGATGTTGCTACTGCTCTCAGAAATTCATGTAGGCTATATCAATTAGGAGCATTAACCCAGGGCTATTTTATTTACATATGCAATAATCTAGTAGTTACTGCTGACTCGAACATGGAGTACTTGGAATCAGCTGTCTCTAGAGTAAGTTTGAGTATTTTGTAGAAGATGAATAGTCAGCTTTCCTGTTCCCTGGTGAGGCAGAGGCTTTGGAGTTGCCTATAATGCTATTCCGGTGTCCACCTGGACTGGAAAATATCAGGACAACATTTCACTTTAGCGAGTACTTTATTGATTAATGTCATGAATCTCTTGAGGAGGTTGTTGATACATTTGGTCAGGATGAAGGATGCTAACGGTCTTTCGGCTTGCTCATTAGTTTCTTATAGTCTCAATATTGCTCCCTTATTTTTCAAATGTTCATTTCATTTTGTTTTCGTTATGCTTTTCTATATAATATGGCTTTAAGAGTAATGTTCATGCACTTGTCCTTTTATATATATTTTTTTCTTTTGAATGTTTTCTTCCCCGGTTGCATGCATATTCAAGTAACTGAAATTTCCTATTATTGTTGCAGGTGAGAGGCTGGGAAATTTTGCAGAGGACTTTGAAATGAGGGAAATTTTCCAGGTCTTTTGGCCTTAATGTTGCAAGATTTTGAGGAACAACAGTGTGTTCTTTATTGATTTTGAAATACAAATGCGATGAATCTCTCCATTGTGGGCTAAAGATATATATTAGCATGGCATTTTTGGCTGGGATCATATTATTATGAGATCGGATATGAAGCTTCGGAGGTGGCAGTGGATTGTTTTGACATACAAGTGGTAATTCTGAAGTTGTGACATAATTTATTTTGGTAGATGGATCATGAATGATTGCTTCAGATGTTGCTAAATGTGGTTTCTGGAGAAAGGGATGTCCCGGTTAAGATATTGTTCAGTACTTGCCTCAAATTCAGGTTGATACAGACTACTTCACACGACTACTTCACACCACCAATTTTTTAAGCTACTTGCCTCAAATTTGTTGCTATATAATCATATTTCGCTTGAAACCTGTTTGATTTGATAGTCATTTCAACGCTTCTTTGCACCCATTTTCATGATCATGTGTAATACATGGCAAAGAACTTTACCCATTATCATTTGATTATTCCATCGAGATTTTTCATATGATCATGTATTGTACTGCCTTAGACTCATATTTGTTTCACAGATTCGATTTAGAATGATATACATGATCATAAATGAATGTACAAGGTCTCTGCTTTTCAGAATCATAAATGAATGATATACATGATATAAAGTCACCAAAATAAATAAACTCATGATATACATGAACACTACAGAAAGGGAAAATGGATACACTGAAAAGAATGGTTAGTTGTATCTTGTTTTTATGTGCCCATTGTGCTAAGTGGTAAATAGAGGGGGTAGTAACTTAGATCTCTTTCCTTTCACTAAACATTTTGTATCAGGAAAATAATCTCCACCATTAGGCATGTCCTCTACACACCCTTCTTGTGTCACTTTAATGGGGTAGGTTACTAGGTGCACACCTTCCATGTCTACAATCTCTTCATTCCTGTACACTTGCCACATTTTATCTCCTATTGACCGCATTCCATGCACGCAATCCAACCTTTCCGGCTCCAAGAACAGTTCATCGGTGCTTCGGGTGTGTTCATACCACAGTGACATTCTGTAAGCATGAATGCCACCATGATTCATAAGTTTGTCAGACTCAGCTCCATCTTGTTGAGACTGGTAGCATCCTATGGCAATCTCTGTGTCCCTTCGCCCGTCCATGGATCTTTGGTTCACATTGGCAGATCCTATTAACATGTATAGGTCATCCACTGTTGATAGAAAGAAGCAACATAAGTTACTGTAATCATTACCAGAAGTACTAATCAAGAATAATGTAATGATTTTTCATACCTATCATGATCTTGGAGTGGACATAAACCATGAACCTTCTGTTTTTCTGTGCATTCCAGTATTGTGTTTCAGGATGGGGAGAATGTGGTGGAAGAAACTCATCTACTCCCTTCTGCTCCCTATTTGCGAGGCAGAAGAAATTCAAGTAGTCTCTTGGGTGCCCTGGTTCACCACTTTCTTGTATTGCTTCTCCAATTAGCCTATACATCATTGCCATTGTTTCTCTGGTCCAATGCAGTATATCTTGAACTGGTTCACTTTCAGGAACACCTTCCGGCCACATTGGTATTACTATGTACACTGCAAACCTCTCTTTTGCTTTGATCTTACTAACCACCTTGAGTGCAATCTCCACTGGAATCAAATTTCCACAGCCACTGTATCTGTCTTTCTCCCACAAATGGCACCCTCCAATGAAATATTGGTTCTCAATGTATATGAACTTATCGGCGTGCCTAATCGCTTCCACATAAGCCTCGTGTATGCTTCTCTCAACAGTAAGCTTTCTAAACATTTGGCTGGCAGATACATGATCGATCGACCGGTATACCTGAACTTTCCAATCTCTCTCTGAAGGATTGCATGCAAAAGAAGGATAGAGCTTTACTAAGGTGTTGGCAGGGACTAGAAGAGAGGGATCACATTGCTTTGTCCATCTTTGCTCAAAATTTGTTAGAACATCCCATGCAGCCTCACCAGTAACACAAGCATGAGCATCATGCCATGGCTCTCTTGGCCCTCCTTTGTTGAGGCTAGCTCCTGCAATGTTTGTCTGGTAGAAGTCATGGTAATGAGATTCCTTGGCAAGCGTCTGGAACAATGAGTGTTGCTCCGTGTCGTACCGGCCATCGCACAGATCAACACCGCCCAAGAAGCTCATAATCTCTCTCTCATTAGCAGAGTTTTCATGTGCTCTGGTGTCCACAGTTATGGTTTTCTGGTGGTGAGTAAAGACTGTGGGGAACTTATGGTGTAATCTTGGACACTTTCTGCATATTACTTTTGTGTATTTGAAGTAAGCAAAAGCTTCTTCATCATGAGTATTCATAACACCTCTGATCTTAATAAAAGGCAAAGATGTCTCATCATCCCAAATCATAATCCTCACAGCTACTCCTTCATCTGCTTTCCTCTTCAATAGTTCACCCAACTTTACTTCTCTAGCATGTGGGATTTCTGTTTGAGGATCTCTAACCTAAACAAAAATAGCAGGAGTACAACTTTATATGATTCATGAGCACATGTATATGATGAAGAATGGGTTAATGTTCAAATTGGTACCCGAAAGATATTGCGATCTTCAAATTGGTCCCCGAAAGATTTTGTTAGTCATGTTAGTCCCTAAAATTACAATTCTTAGTCAAATTGGTCCTTCTACCAATTAAATGACACATGTTACAAAATGATTGGTTGATAGATGACGCTCATCTAATCATTTTGTGACACATGACATTTAAAGATCATCTGATTGATAGAATGACCAATTTGATTGAAGATTATATTTTTCAGAGACTAATATAACTAATAAAATCTTTCGGGAACCAATGTGAATCACGCAATATTTTTCAGGACCAATTTGAACATTAACCCGATAAAGAATGGTATGAATGATATGATATTTACCAGAATCATGTTGGGATTGAAGGACCACCCTGCAATGTAGATTAAATACTTTGCACCTTCAATTGCTTTATAGACATCCTCCCACAGATTTCTTGGTGGTCCA
>JASCZI010211490.1:137722-163591 GCA_036250425.1 Stylosanthes scabra
ATCACTAATCCCTTTATAATCCCCAGTGCTAATTATCTTTGCCCAACTTGTCTCCAAATCTGCTGGCTTGAACCATAATATGAACCTCAGTTTGAGTTGTGTGCTTGGTTTTCCATTTTCCATGAGGAGAGGGAGGAAACCATTCATCAAGCTTCCTTCTTTCAGTTGTTGAGCCTGGATTTGGAATTTTCCCAATATGGAACATGATGTTTTCAGAGTGATAGTGATGGTTGAATCACATGGATGAGCACATTGAATCTGAAATGTTTGGTTCCACACACGCCCTCTTTCTTGTGTAGTTTGTGCTACAACCTTGTTGCCTATTTTGATGGTCACATAAGCAGGCTTTCCATTTGGAAATAAACACTGTTTGAAACAAAGAGACACATTATTGAAATTTGCATCATAGTAACTATCTATGAAGCACGGACGAATGCGGGACACGACACGCAACACGGCGACACACCAAATAGCAAAGCATGTTTGGCTCGCGACACATAACACGAAGTGTCCGTAAAGTGTCCGACACGCCGACACGGCAACTTATAGATGTGTCCGTGCTTCACTATTAATGTATTTAAATTGACAGTTATTTTGAAACAAGAGAATAATATGAATCTAGAGCTTACATTAAAGGGAAATGAAGGTGAGTAAGGTGTGGCATCAAAGATGGTAGCTTCAATTGTTCCATGGAGGAGAGCATGCTTTTCTTCCATTACTGCCATAACCATAACTATCAACTTTGTGTTTTTGACTTTTGAGGTAAACTTAATATTATTGTTACATTACTATTTCCAATATGATCACATTTCATATATAAAGGTTCTTTGAGGTTGGTGGTGTTACATAATGCAGATGATGAACCAAAAGGAGGGACCTTAAAATCCAATTAAACTGCTAGAAGAAGAGGGGGTGGGGGTTGGAAAAACTTGTGGTTAACCTTCATACAAGTTTTCGCTTGAAGCACAAGTTTCTTTAACTCAAATCACAGAAAAAAGGACTATATCCAAACATTAGGCCTCGTATATTAGTGGTACATTTACATAATATGATTTGGTCAATTAAGAAGAATATGCAGAGGATTAAGATTTAAGAGGCTGACTTTGTTATATTAATTCAATATTAATTAGAGCTGGACCACTTTTGTTGGATTCACACAATTTCGTTTATCAACTTGAACTAGAATAATATGTTAATAATTAACATAAGTTACATAACAAGAATAATTTTGTTATCAAATTGAACTAATTTTGTTTTTGTTTTTCAATATATTCCCCGGCCCGAGAGGTCGATGACTAATTCATTGCGGATCTGAACTCTTTGCCGCTGGCTAATGGGGTGATGTATATAGGATTCGAATCTCCGACACTTGCTTAAGCAGACTAATGAGCTAACCACTAGACCAATCGAAGTTTGTTAAATTGAACTAATTAATCTCTTATATGATTCACCACATGCATGATGATGATGATGCAGCCCAACCGTGAAGATTAGTTGAAGTCTATGAAACATAATTTCATCAAATACGTGAAGGTTTGACAACGTTGTTGTATTTTCTTTTGATTAACCTAATTTCTTGATGCTTGATGAGTGCCTTGCGGGATTGACAACTTATCAAGACTTAAGATTCCGGAATAAAAGCATTTTGAGGAAGAAAATTAAATAAATAAATAAGAAGTGAGTGTCGTCATCTCTTGTTTTCAAATATGTGCTTATTATTAAAGGAGTATATGCGAAACAAATTATGCTCTTCCATATCAAGCTAACTACTATTTCATGGCGTGTTCCTTGTGGGAAACACAAATAATCATTTTTTAATGGAAGAAACTTCCATTTGATTTTTCATTCATTATTCTCAATATCTTGTAGGTAATCTCGTAATTCTAAGAGTTGGATTTTTTTTTTTCTTTCACGATCTTCTTAATTTCACAAACTAAAAACTAATCCGTCATAAATTGAAATTTCATTTAACATCGCATGTGTTTATTTAGTTTTCTACCGTATTTCTCAGTCCGACAACAAAAAATGAGTGTGTCCTGATCGGAACTCCAAGAGTTTGTGCTGTTTGTACAAAGTAGGATTCGAACAACATGTGTTTTGTTTGGCAATGATCACGTAAGCCTGTTGCCCAAATTGGACGATATCTAATGCCTAACCACAAATTAGTGGGCAATGGCCCATTCCACTCCTAAATAAAATTGGACTCATTAAAATCCTTAAAACTTAACGGAAATGTTAACATAGGCCTATTATAATCTTCATTAGGCCCAGTTTTGTGTTAATAAACCATCTTGCAGCCTATAATAATTTTTGAGTAACCACCACCAGATCACATTGATGATGATGTATCCAAATCACAGTTCTGCATCGTCATTAAAAAAGAATCTCCACACTTGAGAAAAATCTTGTGTTGAGTAGTGCATGGTCAAGAAGGGAACACTACATGGTATATCATGTTTGATCATTAAAAAGAAAAAATCATTAATGAAATCATAGTAATACATGAATAATAATAAAACGTCGTCGATCAAGTGAGTTGTCATGTCGATGATGTTTATGCTTATTTGACCAAATATACGAGACTTTTAAAAAAAGAATAAGAAAGTTTTTTGGCAATGTTCTAGGACATTTCATGGTGGACACGTGGCTTTTCTGGCTTGGTCACACGTTGTTTTATTTGCTTTGTGTTTAGTTATAGTCGTTACGTTGCCGTCGCCTTTTGTTTTTTTTTTATTTGCCGTCCCTACAAATTTCCTTATCCACCCAACTCATTGTCTTCCAAATTCAATTATAAATTTCATAAGATTATTGCTCAGTTATATATATAGTATTTAGTATTTTTTTTTAAAAAATCATTAAAGTTCCAGTTCTGTTACTAACTCACTATGATTTAAATTGTATGATTTAGTATGTGACATTGTTGTATGTTCATCACTTTGTTGATGAAGGTTATCAGCAGCTTGGCTTCAACTTCCAAGTTCAGCTGCACATGTTAAGTATCATAATCTAATATCTAATAAAAGAACTACATGTTGTTTCTTTATTTGTATTATTGATGGTAGTATTAATCGTGAGATAAATGCACCGATTAAGACTTGAGAGACCAAATCGAAACAGAAATTGATAATAAATTCTGCTTCTCCACAAAGTGAAGTGGCCTTTGCATCCAACTCAAACTATAGTATATTCTATCAATGAATCCTCTTTTCGTGGCACACGCTTGTCCGCATCTTCAATTGTAAAATTCCTCCTCTATACTTACAACCTATAAGTATTGAGTGTAATTAAATAAAGTAATGTTTTAAATGTATAATTATTTTTTAAATGAAAGAATTAGTGTTTTTACTCGGATTAAATTTTTCTAAAGCTATTAATTTGAATCCACATAGATGATTAAAGTATTATTTTATAAATTTAAAAACTTTAAAAGAAGTTTTTCTTTTTACAACTTTATTCACACTCCAATCTAGAATTAGTGTCATGTGATTAAGATTTAGTAGACTAGAGACACAACCACAAAAGGAAATATAAAGCCCCCAACTTAATCCCCCAAAATAATAATAATAATATGCAATCAATAATGAACACCCACGAGTTTGAGAAGACCATAGCACAAGGACTTTATAATATACATAAATTTGCAAAATAACAAATAAATAAATAAAAATTGGCACCTCCATCTCCAATTAAATATTAATAATTGACCCTCTCCATTCTCCATATTTGCATCCACAGCAACACCACGTTCTCTTCTCCTAACGAAAATCCCCAAAACCTTCATCTTCTTCTTCTTCGAATCGTAGAAAGAAATCAAGAATTGAATCTCAGAGAGAGCGAGCGATGACGACGTACGGCACCATCCCAACCTCCTCTTCTCCGTCCACGAACCTCGAGTTCCTCTCACGCGCCAAGCAGCGGATCAAGGAAGGTCTCGGCACGCGCCGCCCATGGAAGCTCATGTTCAACCTCCACTCCTTCGGCCTCCCATCCGGACTCTCCGACGCGCTCTCGCGCGTGCGCACAAACATAGCTTACTTCCAGATGAACTACGCCATCGTCGTTCTCCTTGTTCTCTTCCTCAGCCTCCTATGGCACCCGATCTCACTCATCGTCTTCGTCGTTCTCATGGCCGCCTGGCTCTTCCTCTACTTCCTCCGCGACGAGCCGTTCACTGTCTTCGGTCGACTCATCAGTGACCGCGTCATCCTCATCGTCATGTCAGTCCTCACCGTTGTTCTCTTGCTTCTCACCGGCGCCACCGCTAACATACTCATCGCGCTGCTCGTTGGCGTCGTGCTCGTGGTGGTTCACGCCGCCTTGCGCCGGACGGATGACTTGTTCTTGGATGATGAAGAGGAGGCTGCTGGATTGGTACAACACCACCACCATCACCCTGGTGTTACTTCTTCCTCTTGAATTTCATTTCATTTTCTTCTACTAAATCGTGATTATTATCATGAACAAGTTCAGATTCAGTTTATTATAATCTTTGTTCTTTTTTTTTTTTTTTTTGTTGGTTCTGTGTTCACGTGGTGACTTGGTCTTGATGTTTTCAATTTTCAACCATGATTTTTGTAATTTGCTGGCTTTTTTAGCTAAATTTTTTAGATTTTTATATTTTTCAAAATGTTACCCTTTTTTTAGGGGGTTTGTGAAGAAAGTTGCAAGAATGCTGTTCAACACTTATTTATATTATTTTATTGTTTTAATTTTCATCCCAATTTGACTGACTGCAAGATATGAAGTATAGGAAGTGTATTAGGTGTATCTGGAAAACTTGTTCTGGTGTATACCTGATTCTTGATTATACCTAAAACGCGAACACCTGATTATACCTAAAACCTAAAACGCAAACCTGATTCTTGATTATACCTGAAACGCTTCTTCTCTATTAAGATCAATGATTAGATATATAGAAACACCTGATTCTTGATAACACTTGAAACGCTTCTTGATGCATGAACTAAAAATTCATTATCTTTTGCGGGTAGGTTTTGGTTTTGGAAGGGGCAGTTGAGGGGAAAAAAATTAAATAAACAAAAAATGAATGATCGAGAGAAACGAAGGGGTCCTGTAAATAGAATTGACACAAAGTAGCAATGATCAAATAATATTCAAATATGGTGTTTGGTTTAGAGTCTCATCACTAAAACATGCATACCTACCTAATCAATTATTTTGCTCAAATGGATATATTTTTTCATCTAAAGTTTTCTTCAACCTTGTTTGTGTATTATTGCAATTTAAATGGCCATAACCATTAGCGCCACTGAAGGTGGATCAACGACCACCAAGTCTGATAAAAAAAAAAACAGAGCTTCGTAAATATCTACAAAAGTTCCAAAACATAGACATTTACATAAAGGAGCATACCAAAACAATTCTCCCAAACCCATGTAGTTAAATGCATTCAGATGAATAAAAATCAGGGTGCCAACTTTGGTCTCAAATCCAAACACCAACATCTGTAGTCTGATTTTGACATGGCAAATAGTTCATCTGGTGTGAGGTTGTTTACTTCTTTGGATTGCCAAGGGGACTTGCTCATGATGTTGTTGTTATTGGAAGTCAATGTTCCATAGGGTTCCTCCTTATGAGTTTGAGCTCGAATTCTCTTATAAAGTCTCATCACAGAAATACAGTCTTCGTATGGATCATGGGCGCCGCTTTGGATATCATAACTGTAAAAGCCAAAGCGCAGTTACACGAGTCAGCTTAATAAACTGCATAGGATCTGCAATTACTAGCTAATGATGATAATGTGTCGACATAAACTATAGTCTTTCAAAGAATATATCATTAATCTAGAGCAATTATATTCAAGCTCAATGTAAATGCAAGATTTTTAAAAAAGAAAGGAAAACACTAAAGTAGGAGAAACAATTGAGACTCAAAGAAGCTTAAGTGAAAAGTTAACTTGCCCTAGATATGTTCGGGTAAGATACTTGAGCGAATGGCTAACCAAGTTGGTCTTCATCAATGGTCGATACTTTGCAGTGTCCCTGCATCACAAGACATAGGCATAGGAATAAAGTGATTTCAAGCATATACCAACCAAAAAAAATAAAAATATCCATTCAAAGAATCAAAATATTTAATCAACTAAGCATAATTCAATGTAAGATAAATATCCAAGCAAGTGAATAGGGTGGAACATGGATCACAAATCCAGAAGCTCATTTTTGCTGAAAATATGATCAACAAAGTAAATTCGAGCTTTATAGCCTTGCAACATACAAAAATAAACCTTTTTTGTAGAGGAGGAATTCAGGAATTTTCAACAATTGTTGCTATTTATCAGAGAACAAACCTATTATAATGAATTAGCACAACATAAATTTCACTTTACGAGAACCTACCTCATCAAGTGTTCGGGATAATTCATTTTCAAGCAATCTAAATCATGTTCTAAGTCATGGCCCACAAGAAGCCTGGCCTTCCCCCCACGTAGAACTCCGCCAACGGATTCTCCATTGTATAGAATTTGTAATATCTTTTCCCGAACTTCCTTCAGTGGCATAGCATTTCTAAGATACTCTTCAGTCAACCCAGTTATATCATATCTGAAAATGTCAATTGAAGTCAACCCCAACACTCTTTCGGTCATTTAGGAAAATATCATACAAATTTAAAGTACCTGTAGTTAGTAACAGGGATTATTGGCTGCACATATGTGTGGAAGATTAAATTCTCATCTTCGTCAACCAAGCATACTCTTGCACACATTTCCAGCGATCCATCACTCCCACCGCCAACCATTTCACAATCCATTGCAATTGCTCTAGGACGTCCGCCAGCACCATTTTCATCAGAAGAATCTTGATCATCAATTTGGGAGCTTATATAGGGCATTGCATCTGTTCCCTGAAAACAGCTTCATGCCAAACATAAACATCCACACAAAAACATAAAACAGAAGACAAAGTGTATTGGTTTCAAACAGGTTTTTCTTTAGCAGGTTGTGGTTAATAGTACATAGATAACACATTTTATTTGATAATAAAGGTGCTCGATGCTGCCAACGATCGACCTACCATAGGAGCAGGAGAAGATAGGCGGCATGTTTCTAAATGCTCCCTAAGAGATACGGCGCTATCAAAGAGTGACAAGCAAAGTTGACAACCTTGTTGAGAGAAAATTGTTGAACAAAGTCCTTTTGGCAGAGGACCTACAACATAAAGAAATGAAGGGGCATAAAAAACCTAAAATCACAAAAGCAATTATACTTGAACTTGCAATGGAAATAGAAACTAACCGATAAGATGTTCCCTGAGAGACTCAAAAGATTTGCAGTGCTTTTGACAAACCCCACATCTAGGCTGATGAGAAGAGTGGTAAGAGGTTTTCATGTGCTCAATAAGATGCTCCTTTTTCTTGTATTGCTTATAGCATGCAGAGCATTTGTGTCTGTAATTGAATGAATTAAGTATTCTTAAAACAAGATATGCAAAGAGGAATACTTATCCAAAAATAAGTTAAGATGATGCCACATGATCTAACATACATAATCCTCCTCTACTCTCTTGGCATATAGAAGATCTTATCATCTATTCATTTCAAAATTTATAAGCACCACAGCACAAAGCAAGCTTTGGCAAATTATACTCCCTGTATATACAGTTAATGTTCAAATTGGTCCCCAAAGGATATCGCGTTCTTCAAATTGGACCCCGATCAATACAATTCTCGATCAATCGGTCCTTCTATCAATTAGATGACATGTATTACAAAATGTTTGGTTGATAGATGACACATCATCCAATCATTTTGTGACACGTTATCTTATGTTTGACGGAATGACCAATTTGACTCGGATTGTATCTTATCACAAAATCTTTGGGATCAACTTGAAGAACAGTATCTTTAGGGATTAATTTGATCATTAACACATTATGCGTTATATTATATTAGAATTGTAAAAGATACTATGGACAACATAAACAAGCTGAAAAAATGAGTGGAATATTCCTGCTAGCTAGCTACCTAATACTAACAAAGAAATGATTGTGATTATGGTGGTTTACATTTAATTAAATATCTAAACAAACGAAAACAAGCACAAATGCATACAAAAAGAACAGAATGAAATGATTGAAGGAGAAAAGGTTTAACCTTTTGGGTGGGTTTTCAGTTTCAGGAGGATCAGCTTCAGCTTCCATTGAAAGAGAAAAGGTTTGAAAGGTTTGACCTTTTTGATGGGGGTGCAAATGGGGCTGAAGAAATTCACAGCTAACCCTAATCCAAACCCAAAGGAGCAAAATCATTCAGTGTTCACTGCGTCATGCCAGTCACATATATTTCTTTCCTTCAGCTCAAAACGCAACGTTGCATTCTTTCATACTCAAATAGTAGTTTTTTCTTCCCTACTAATTTTCTTCCTTTGTTTTTTACCTTTTTTTTTTTTTTAAATTGACTCTTTTTCTCTCCTTTTCTTTGGTGTTGGGGAAAATGCTTAATTAACTTCCTTTGTCTTTTAAATGAAAGCGACTTATTCTATAAATAATCACAATTATTTACTATCTAATTTTATTTCTGGCATTCGGGGCCAAGTGTCGAATTCGAATATGATCGAAAGACAAATCGATTTCCGATTAAGTTTAGACTTTGATGATAAATAAACCTTTTTATAAAGGATATAATATAATCTTATATTGATTTAGTCATTATATATTATTCTAATTTTATTTTCGACCTTCGCCAAGTATCGAATTCAGGTGTGATCGGGAGGCAAATTAATTGCCAATTGAATTTAGGTCTCGATAACTAATAAACCGTTCTATAAAGAATATAATCTAATCTTATATTGATTTGGTCATTATATATTGTTTTGGTTTTTTGTTATTAAGTTTTTATTTTATTTCTAGATAGTTGAGTCAACTGCTATTTTAGCCTTCACGTTTTAATTAAAAATCAAAATTATCCCTAATACTTATTTTATATTTTAAAATTGTTCATATAGATCAAAAAAAATTTTAATAACAAAGTTAATCCTTAAATTATATCACCTTCACCATTGGTACTTCCTTTTGTATAATAATCACTAACAACACACAAATGTTCTAACAAGCATAAAAAAAACTAAAATTTTAAATTGTTATTCGACAAAATAATGCGGTTGAATTTTTAAAAAGTTTTTTCAGGTATTATTGACAGTTATCATATAGAAGGAAATAATAATGATAGAAATAATGTATTTCGAAAAACAATTTTATCTTTGATTTTAAAATTTATCATTAAAATAACGATTTATGTGATTTTAAATTTGGACCAAAATAGCACTTAAATTCTTCTTCTCTACTCATTATTCTTGTTAGAGGATTCCACTTCCATAGCATGATTGTTATTTTAAATGAATATCTATTGTTGATAAATAAAAAAATTATAAATGAGAATTTTTTTTTTTGGTTGCAAAACATACATGTTTGTACTTCTTCATCATCTAATAAAATCTCTAGAAAAATAACAAATTATAAAGAGCAATCAATGTAACATACACCACACATATATAAATGCACCATGATCCACAAGAGATGTCACATTCTCATTGTAAAACTAGAAGACATTGTAACTGTACCTTAGAAAGCACAAAAAGCTGCTTCTACATAATGCTATCCTAGTTTCCTTCCTACTACTGTACAGAATAATAAAAGTACAAAATTACATGACATTGCAGAAAAACACATTATATTTAACCATATAATAACAAGAAAATATATCATCATCTTTATTTATTTGTGTCCATGATCATGTCACCCTCCAGTATTCTGAGAACCTTGAACAAACAAACAAACAAAGACATAGGATTATAGCATTTATCTGATAAAATCAAAGTAAAACTTGCTCAGAAACATGATGGTTTGGTTTGGTTTTGAATTTTGATCACCTGTGACATGCGAGGTCTAGAATAAGGATCTCTCCTTATGCATAATGAAGCTGCATGAAGCATGCAATAGACCTCATCTTCTGCATAATGATTTCCCAACCTTGGATCAATTAGTTCCTCAACAGCATTTTCTGCTAGCAATGGCCTTGCCTGCATAATACAAGTTCATATTAACACTAACACTCTTGAAATTTTGAAATGATGCAAAGATCATATGCATAATATGATGATACGTTAATGCTGCATGTACCACTGTATACCTCCATACACCCATTTACAACACGGAAAATGTAAATATCAGCATAGACAGTGGTACACGTAGATTAATTCATGATCATATTCCTCCCTTAACTCACCCATTCAGTAAGACATTGCTGCCCTTTCGGCCTACCAAGATCGACAGCTTTTCGTCCGGTAACAAGCTCCACCAAAACCACCCCAAAGGAGTAAACATCAGCCTTTTCTGTTATTTGGCCACTTTGAGCATATTCAGGAGCCAAATACCTGAAAACAAAACAGAATAGCAGCAAATTAGAGCATAGTTAGTTGCATGTTTATATTGCAAGGACAAGTCATTAGATGATGAAAGAAAGACTAATTACCCAAATGTTCCAATCACTCTGGTCTCCACACCAGTGTCTCTATGTGGTTGCCACCTTGCTAGTCCAAAATCACCAACCTTGCACAATTCAACACAATCTTTTCATGAAAAAAGAAACTAACTGCAGGCACATACATGATGTACTCAAGATCTTCCATTGAACCTACCAGTGGCTCAAAATCATGGGTGATAAGAATGTTATTTGGCCGCATGTCGCGGTGGATAATGCAGCCTACTCTGCACTCCTCATGAAGATATCTCAAGCCTCTAGCAGCTCCTACAGCAATTTTTTGCCTTGCTGACCATTCTAATGGCTCTCTTTTTCTCCCTGAAAAAAATCATGTCAGTTTACAATTACATGAACTTAAGCATATAGAATTTTACTTGAGTAAGAAGTTAAATTACCATATAGGTGAGTGTCCAGAGATCCATTGCATATGAACTCATAAACCAGCAGCCTTCTCTTATCCTCTATACAGAATCCAATGAGCATTACAACGTTTCGATGCTGAGCACAGCTGAGGACTTCAACCTCTGAGCAAAATTCAACATCACCCTGAGAGCTAGCCAGTTTATGCTGCTTCACAGCAATGACTTGTCCATCAGGTAACACCCCTCTGTGGACAGAGCCAAATCCCCCTTCTGCTAAGAAATTAGCTTGAGAGAATCTACCAGTAGCGAGTTCCAACTCGGCATAGCTGAACCACCTTGGAGGCTTCCCAAAAACAGGAGCCTTGTGTTGACATATTGAACACAATGGAGGTGCACCAGGTGGAGCATTTCTTGATAATGCTATTGCTTCTCTTACATTATTTCCATTTCCATTCAAATCCAACTCACTCACATGGCTTGAGATCTCCATTTCAGCTTCTCTGTCTAGCCTTGAGAACTTCTCCAACAAAGCTCTAGCTGTGGATGTTTGAGATCTGCATTGAGATGATTGTTTACATAAAAGTAAATCTCTGATCCATGGTTGGAATCTCAAGCTTGCTGAGGATGTGGAAAACTTTTCACTGTCTGAGTCTGAACTAGTAGTATCAACTTCTTGATTTTCCTTAATAGTTTCCTCTTTCTTTGACTCACCATTCATCTCAGAAACAAAGAATGGTGAAGCTCCAGGATCAGAGCTTGAAACAGATGAAGTACCGGCTTCGGTCGCGGTAAAAGGAGTCTCTACATCAGGACTGCTAGTTGGGGTGACAACTGCTCCTTTTATGGAACTCAAAGAATCATTCTTATTATTGGTTTGTCTTCCAAGCTTCCCAGAACATAATGGAGCTGCTTCTTCAAGATCCTTCTTTTGTGATCCAATCAAATTCAAACGGAGCACTTTTGGTTGGGATTGTTTCATAACAACAATGTTGCAATGCAGCTCTTCCATGCACTGCTTTTCCTCTTGTTTTAGCTGCCTGAAAAGAAAGAACCACCAAAGCAAAACCAGTGAGCTGGGAATTGAGAATTAATCAATTTTGTTATCACTAATTAGTAATTAATTACTTGTCTAATACAACCCAATTGGCTTGGGCCTTTCTGGCTTCTGCAGCAACTGCTCCACATGGTGATCCAGAAACAATTTTAATCTTGACATTTATCTGATGAACAAGGAAAAACGTTTAGCATAAGAAAAAGTATAGATAACCAATATTTTTCTAACCAACAAAAAATAGAACTTCCGTAACTACAGTTTATAGAATGTCCACAATAAAGGTTATAGATCATCCGAAACCTAAAGTAAATATCAACAAACTTTGCATTTTTTAAAAACATCCAATTTAAGTTGTTGGCTGATGTTAGCTGAATTTTTATTGGTTAACATAATGATGCTGAAACAGAAACAAAGATGAACCACACATACATCAAAGGATTCTAATTTCTAACCTTATTTGGATCATAGATGTCATGGAGCTGAAGAATCATCTGAGAGCAAGAATCAGTAATATCACTCTTCTGCTCTGAACTAGTTGGTGGAGGAGGTTTCTTGTGAGTGTTGGCACAGTCACCAGCAAACCTTGGAAAACCCCATAATCTTCTGCCTACATTTTTGCACAAAAATGTTTCAAAATTCTCAATCAACAGCAATTTAGTACAGAAATAATGAGCATATATATGGAAGCAAATAGAAAGATTTACCAAAGCTTTGTGAAGGCACAACCACTATTAGTGTAATGCAATCCCCAGGTTGAACAACATGAGTGAGAGACCAAACAAGTGCTGTCTTTGGAATTTCCTTTGATGCTTTCACAGCAACAATAACCTTCTCAGAACCATCTGAACCTTTTTCTTGCTTCCCTCTCTTATGCTGTTCTCGACTCATGACCACCACCACCACCACCACCACCACCAACAATCCCTTAAAAGCTATTAACACTCAAAGCCATGAATTTGTATGAACTTGCTTTTTCTTCACTCACCAGCAAGAAGATGGTTTCTTCTGCATGTAGCTTGCTAGGCTCCAGAATAGTATCAAATCCGTGAAGAATCCATGTGACCCTTTTGGCTCAGAAAGCAAGATCAAATTTCAAGTGTCAGAAAAAGGAAACCCATCAAGATTGAAAAGCACTGCTCACTGAACCAAAGGACATGCCTTTTCAGTGATTTTGCATTGAGCCTTCAAATCAACCATGAGTTTCAATTGCCACTGATATGACTTAAGATAAGGGTTGTTTTAGCTCTATAAGTCACTGAAAGTTCAGATGCAACTTCAATTAAAAAGTAGAAAAACAGTGATTTGGATGATGATGCATAGATAGCTATAAGCATATGAAGAGAAAGAAGAAATCCAAAACAATGTGAGAGACAAGACAGAAGAAAGAACTGGTAACTGCCATCTTGTTGGTTTTTAGAAGATACACAAACATAATAATTTGGCAGCTACAAAACAAGGAAGAGATCCAAACCTTTCTTTGGGACATTGAACATTAAGCTAAAAAATAACAATAAAAAAACAAAGATATCACACACTTTTCTGTTTAACATTATTATTGCAGTAATCAAAATGAAAACCAGAAATTTTGTTTGATTGAAAGCTCAAAGCTTTAACGTAAATGAATTTACTTACTTTGCTACACTTGCACTTCCAGCATCATCACCATGGCACAGAATGAAAGGAAAGAAAAGAAAAAGAAAATGATGAAAAGGGGTTGTCAAAAAACCAAAACCAAGCAAGCACAAGGGAGTAATGGACCACCATAAAAAGAAAAGAGACAAAGTTTGAAACTTTTTAGCAACCCAAGTAGGCCAATCCTCTAGGAGAGAAAGGAGAGAGGTGAGGTTTGTTGTGACTTGTGAGTAGTAACCAATGGAGACAGAGACATATAAGAGAAGAAGATATTTATATATACTTCTTTTCTCTTGAAAATTTACAATGGTGAATCAGATACCATACACCTATCTTGTATTAATAACTTTGAACTAACCATTTTCCCTTTTCTATACACATGTATATAAATACATACTAGTTTGAATTTAGTGGCAATGCTACTGTTTCTGGTTTTCTATGTCACAACTTCAGTTGCTGCTGCTGAATTTGGTTCTCCAAACCATGTCCCATGATTTAAGATTATTAGTTGTGAATTGTGCATGGACTTCACGTTTGGTCACCTTCTAACTACATCTGTGTTGTTCTTCAAATATTATACTTTAGAAGCGGATAAGGTATTTCATGGTATTGGATATTTCAATGTTTTTAACTGTTGACTTTAATTATAAAATATTTTATAATTAAAATTAATTTAAGATTAATAGCTAAAAGTACCAAAACAATTAAAAATAGTTAGACACCTGATACCATACCATGAAAGATCCGAACAACTTCCTGTACTTTAAATGTGGCATTAAAAGATAAGAAAGAAGTCGAATAAACACTTTTGTAGGCTTATATTTTATTAAACATGAGCAACCCACTTCAGAATAAAATATTATATAAAAAATGAGTAGTTTGACTGTCTCCAAAAAATAAAATGAAGAGTTTGAAAATGGCAGAGACCTCAAAACTGAAAAGAGATGATTGATTCCATTAAGAAATAATTAAATTAACAAACTGAAACCATATGACATGCATGCACGTCTCCTTCTTTCAATGTATTATTAAAAAATGATGAATATTTGCCTACCACTTTATTTTATAATATACTTTTGGATATTTCTTCCAATAATTTGGGTGGGTATTGATTTACACTTGATCAGGAACTATGTATTTGTTTTTTAGTCCCCAGTGGAAATCAAAACGAATCATGGGCAAATGATTGAGTTATATGGCTAATTTACCAGTTGAATTGACTCTTATTACAATTCAAATGGAGGCACATGCATGGAGTTACATCATTGAATTAGTGAAAGGTGCTAAAAAATGGGATCCAAACTCCAAACAAGTACTACCAATATATTATTACAAGTCTCTATTATTTATGTTTATTCGATACAGATCTAAATTTATATAGATATAAAAGATTTTTTTACAATATAAATTTTACACCTTACATCTCAAAAAAATTAAAGTAATATATAGATATAGACTCACACGTTTTTCTAATAAAACCTACATCTTTACCATTTACATCTATACTGAATAAGCCACCTTAATTGATTACATTACAAACCCTAAGATGATGATGTTACATGCTTCACCTCCATGTGTGACATGACTATAGGTTCATTATTTCATCTGATATGACTTCAACTGTGTACTCCTTTTCATAATTTATATTCTATACTTACTTCAAGCATGTATAGTACATACTAGCTACATATATATAAAGTAATTAAGCTCAACTGTTAAAGTGAACACTGATATATATGTTTCATGCAAAGGAGAAAAACCAACTTAATTGTGTATTAATTATCAATTTGACTAATCATGGAGATGAAGCAGAACCTATATCTATCTATATGGTAAAAGTAGTGCATTGGATTATATTATGTATAATTGTATGAACTATTATATATACTTTTAAACGGTGAATACAAATATGAAAGTGACATTGATGGAACAAGGTGTGGAGCCATGAAGAGAGGACCATAATCCATGGTGCTGTGAACCAGCTAATAAATTGTTATTATCAATCATTCTCTATTTATCTCTTCATCCACAAACCTACTAGCATTATTATCAATCATGCATATGTATCATCTTATGAGTAATGAGTTTATATATATATATGCTGAAAGTTCATCATCACATGCTCAATAATAATATAGGAAGCGTTTCCAGTATACTCCGAAATCAGGTGTTCCTGTGTTTTTAACCGTTGATGTTAATTGATTTTAATTATAAAATATATATACAATAAAGATCAACGACTTAAAACATAGTAACACCAATGTTCACGATATATTCGAAACGTTTCCAATAATATATAAGTGGGCCACCTGAAATCTATGGCACATGTATGTGCCACATATCACATACATATGCATGCACTTTTACTATGCATATTGCATGGTGCCAATTAGTACATGATGTTTTTCCTCTAGAGAGGGCTTAGTTGGTAGTTATTAGATATTTGGACAATTTTCATATATTCCAAAAACATTGATTTTCTGGTGGTTTTAGCAGTTAATCTCGTATATCATACTGGAAATCAAATCTTCCTGTATTATAATATAAAATAGTGAAAAGGATAGTTTATGATAGAGGAGATAGAGGGTCTTTATTGCTGCAAGCTACCCCAGCATTGCACATTGACATTGCTTTAAATTGTGCCTGTCAGCATTCTGAGTTTAATGATTCAATGAAGAAAGTGAAAAGAAGGAACCATGCATGGCAAGGTAATAATTGTGCCAAGACTACTTGTCCCATGAACCCTCTTCTTTAATTAGCCTTTGCCAACTGCAAAGTGCAAACCCAACAACACACCATACATCAAATCTTGTCAGATTATATGTATCCACTGTCAACTATTTTTCGTATACATTTTTATTTAATGGTATAAAACAAACTAACTGCAGAATATATATTAATTTATGTGGATGGTGATGTTAGAGTTAGACTACACTACATAGAAAATTTGATTCCTTTGTCAACTGTCATTATAGTAGTGAGATCCAACCACGTCTGCATTTGGTAGAGAAAGCAAGAGATAATAAAGATGGTTTAGTGCATGGCACACTAAGCAAATAAATTAGCCTAATAACTTATATGCATTTGCATTGAACCACATATATACCTTTTTTCCTCATTCAATTGCTCACCAACTTTCAACAACTCTACCAAATTCAACAATTTTCTAAGGAAGCTCACCAGATATGACAAATTAATAATGATACATCGAACAGAGTCTTGACTATTGCATGGGTCCAAGTGAGGATTAGTTTGTGCTTTTTATGCATGTATCAAAAGCTGCAGAAAGCAACAAAATAGAGCAAAGTAGCCAACTAAAGTTTAGATTTCATTCAAATTTCATGTTAAGGAGCCCTATCTTGAGGACCATTCCAACAATGAAACACTTTTGAGCTATGTTTACATTTGAAAATTATATATAATTCATAATCATAAGGCAGATTATTCATCCTATTATCTTAGTTACTGATATAGTTACTGCCTAACAGGGAGAACTTGAGGTATAGACTCATTATGAGAGGAAATTGATAAACTCTGCCTCTTGCAATCAGCTGAAATGAATGCCTCCATAGAGATCTTGTTGATCAAATAGAGCAAAATATGTTCCATGTCTTCTCCATCAATCCATTCATGGATTTCAGCCTTAACAAGTGAAGGATCTTTGCATATCAGCTCCCAAACAGGGAAGTTCTTCCTTGGCATCATGAAGTCCTTTTCCTTCAGCCTCAAGCTTGGGCAGTAGTCTCCACTTCCATCTCCAAGATAGATGAACCTCTTCTTCTCTTCACCACATGATATTGAATCTTGGATTCTCTCTATGATTTGACCCTGCAATCCAAACCAAAGGTAAACTAGAATTAGCCACAAAAACTCCCCTTTTCTAGCTTGATTAAATATCAAAGGATAGAAACTCGGGTACAGTTAACTTTTTATGTGAAGTTGACACTTTAAAACCATTAGATCATATTTTAATCAAACATGAAATGATTTTTAACAAGCAACTTCACATGAAGTCGACTGCACCACCCGAAGAGTATCTTCTAAACAGACCTTGCACATGTTTAGAGGGCAGATACCACATCCATGGGGAGATTTGTTAGAGTCATGATAAGGCAACACTTTTAACCTTCCTTCTTCAGTAATATAACTAGGGTTAGTGTTGATCTCAGAGAAGCATTCCCTTATTCCTAAGTGCTTCAATATAGTGTCAATAAATAATGTGTTTGCATCACTTACAATCCTCAAATCACACCTGAAAAGTTACCCAAAAAAACACTAAATTTAGGAAATTTTCTTTTGTATTCAATTACAAAGTTTGAATTTTGTTAACAATTAGTAAAACCCTAATAGATTAGAGACATATGAAATAGCATAATACCCCATAGCATAGGCTGTTTTAATGGCAGGGACAACTCTGGGGTGTATAGGAATTCTCTGCAGAACCTTGATAATTTCATCAATGGTTTTCCCATTAGCATGAATCTCCTTCATCATGGTGTCCTATAAAACCCAAAAGCTGAAATCTTTAGGCCATGCAAACAATGCAGCTTATATAAGAAAAAAAAGCAGAGCAATTGAAACATTACCATGAGAGTGTTCCAAGGCATGGTATGAAGGAGCTGATTAAACACATCATTGAAACCCAATTCATCAACAACCCAATTGTCACTGTCACATTCAATGATGGTCTTGTCAAAGTCGAAAACAACAACGATTCCAGCCATAACAATGGTGACAAATTGAATGAGGAAGATTATTAAGAGACTTGTTGGGTGTCTGAAACTTGTGTCAAAATCGATTCTTTTGCTTGGTTTCAACACCGAAGAGAAAATTGGGTATTTATAGTGAACCCTATGAATGAAACGGTGCGAAAAAGAAAAAAAATAAAAAAAAGAACAATTTTTTTTTGAAGATTCCAAATCAAAAAGGAATATTACATCACAAGCTATTTGTTTTGTGAAAGAAAATATGAAATTGGCATCACAGCCGTTCATGTTATGAAGTTTGGGTTGGAAAAAGACGATCGGAGGGTGGAGAAATTGAAATTAGGTTTAGGTCAGAATCATGATACTAAAAAAGGAATATTCCAGGGTTTTGAAAATTAATATTGGCCACCTATTTATAACGCACTTTCTCCACTGATATTACCAGTTACAAGAATATTCCTGCTATGCTCTTATGCTTTTAGTTATTTTTAGATTTGGTTTTATTATTTGGTTGCCCACGGAATCTGACCGATCCATCGATAATTAATCTATCATATTTTGATTGGTCGAGTTAAATAGCTGAGCTTCATTTAAAAATTTATCGTAATTGCTGCATACATTGTTATACTCAGTATGGATGTTTAACTGTATAAATTAACCATATGGAGTTTATCTTACTTCAAATTAGATTCTATATATATTGAAATATCTTTTATTTTCTATATAACTAAATAATTTATTGAATAAAATGAATATACATTTAAAGTTATTGAATAAAATTAGAATTCATTTTTATTAATTTTTAAAAACTTTCAAAAAATATTAGTAGTATATTCTTAAAAAAGGAAAACTCTTAAAATAATGTGGAGGAGAAAAAACAAGAATAAAGTAAAATAATGGTAGCAATGAGTGGTGGTGAATTCATGGTGATATACACGTCACTTTTATTTTTTGTCACTTTTATTTTTAAATGCCATTGAACATGTACATATCTATCGGATATGATCGAGATAGTGGTGACATACGAATTATCAATGACTCAATGAGTAAAAAGAGAAGAAAATGATAGTGTTGGCATATTATGATCATGCTTTAACATAAAATTCACTATCAGACTTCTCTGACAATTACATCGAAAGATAAGATCCTCAAAAAAAAAATATATTTTTTTTACTTCTGATCTTTTAATTTTGAGATTTTTTGCCCTATTTTATTACATTATGAGGACCAAAATATCTCATGATATAAAAGGATGAAATTGAAAAAATCTTAAAAATAAAAAATAGAAACCGAAAAAAGGTGTATTTTTTATCAGAATATTTAATTATTAGGAGCCGAATTAATTATTCACCTAGAAAATAATAATGTAGTGGGAGGAAAAGGAAAATCTTTGCCTTCAAAAGAGTGAGCATGGCATGCGGTGTCAAACTCAGTTAACAAACAAGCTTAAACACCTTAAAGTATTGGATGAGCATCATGAGCCATGCACATTAAGAAACGTGTCGCTCGTTTTGTAGGTTAAGTGTGGCATTTGTGGTTACAAAATACAAAATGTTTGAGCAAATGACACACAATAATGGCGCCTAACCCAACAACAGTGAATAATATCATCATCATCATCACTTTGCTTTGCATTGCATGGCATGTGTGAAGAACATTACAAGGATTTCCCATTACTTTTCTTTTATGAGTTTGTGGTTGGAACTTGTAACAACAAGGCTTTGCCTAAAGTGGATCTCATTCATGGTGAATCAGATGGAATATTCTCAAATGAGTGGTTAAAATTTTTTTTATATTTTATTTTTATTATTCATTTTAAAACCATAACCACTTATTTGAGAATATTCCACTTAATGCATTATGAACTTGGTCCATCGTAGACTTCTCCTAACAAAAAACCTCCTTTATTTGCGAAACTTACGTGTAGAATTCTCTATCAAAATATTTTAAAAAATCATGTTAAAGCAACTATTTTTATTAGATTGAGACTAATATTTCATTAGGATGAAGAAGTAAAGTTGTATAGGCAACAACTAGTAGAATTAGCCCGTGCTACTGGCATATGGAAACAGAAATATAACTATCAATAACTATTCAAACACATGATATATCTGATACCAAAAAAAAAAAAAAAAACATGATATATCGTTAATAGTTTTTCCCTACAATTTAAGGAAGAGAACGTATAAAAACATAAAATGCTAACAATAATAACAGTCCACAAAAAAATTAATCGATCCAAGAGAAACAAAATATGTACAAAATTTATTATTAAATAACTATTACGCAGTAATTCTAATTTTATAGTATGGTGTACTAATAGTCTAATAGTTTTCAAATTGAAGAAGAAGAAAATCTACTAAAGCAAACACGGCCACCTATCTCTTCTCAACTGGGGAATGCCGGGAATCAAACTCGCAACTTTTTCACTCATTACATTTTGTTGCCAAATTATTTATAAAATTAAATATTTACAATTGGCTTAACAATACTAAAATAAATGTTGCTAATAAATAATATAACTTCTTACCAACTGCAATTCATATTTAGACCAAAAAAAAAAAAAACTGCAATTCATATTTCAATGTAATCCCTTTCTTTTATATGAAGATATCTATTATTTAGAAGAAAAATTCTACTATGAAGACATCTAAAATATCTTTTAATGAGGATACTTTAATATTTATAGTATCTAGAAGCTCATTTTTTCTCTTTTTTTATTATGATGGTAATTATTACACAAATTTCAATAATACCATTTTTTTAAAATCATGTGTTTGAGTTGTCTTGAGTGATCTTGAAAAATATTAATAAAATATAAATATTATATTTATATTTTTAAAAATTATGAAATTAAATATATTAATTTTATTTTTTGTTAATTTTGGAAAAATAAATTTATTGTGAATTTGAGTTTTTGCAATAGTAAGAATTTTGGACTCAGTTTTTATTTTTGGTTCAGAAGTAACATTTTATTTTTTTTAGAAAGAGTTGGAATTTTTTTTTTTTTGTAATTTTGATAATTAAGACATAGTCCAGAAAAAAAAATGAAAGACAAATACGTGAAAAACCAATACAAAAAATGTGATCTGAAACATATAACATATAATTTTTCTGGCTAATTAATACGTCGGTATCATAAAAAAAAATTAAAAAATTGATACATATGTTACCAATATCCATGTCAATTTTTTATTTATTTTCAAAAGTTATTATATTATTTTTATATACTAAAATACCTTACAAATAATTATTAAATATATTTTTAAATACTTTTGTTAAAAGAATAAGCAATCTTCTTTATTTTTATGTGACAAAAATATTTTCTTACAAAACCAAAATCAAAATCAAATAATATTAATTCAATAATTTCAAAAATATATTTAAAAAAAAAAACAATCAAACCAAGAATAATCAAACAAAAACAGAACAAAAATTTTTAATTACTAAAATAAATTTCTAATTACACCAAAAATTCCTAATGTTCACCATCATTCCCCAATTCTCACATCCACCAAACCCACTAACCCCTAATCCTATTTTATCATGTATCTCCGCCTTGAATGACGATACTAAGATAATGCATCCTATTGCTGCATATGGCTACAACAAAATGTGCCACAATTTTTTTAAACACATGGGTGATGTTCCAAACGACTTCATTGCAACTGCTAATGGATTAATCGGACTCTTCACGACGGCTGCTAATGGATTAATCGGACTCTTCACGACGGGAAAGATTAATCTATTAAAAAGATTTTGAGTTGTGTGTAATGTGCCTTCGCTAGATATAGAAGAGCTCAAGCTCAGAAAATGAGTAATTTAGATTTATTTTTTTGCTAGGTTATAAAAAAAAATGAGGATTTTGATTTTTTTTTGTGTGTATTAAATTTATTTTATTTTAATTTATTTGTAAAAGGATATTTTGGTTATAAAGATAAAGAACAATTATTTGATTTTTTAACGGAAAAAATAAAAGAATGCATTGGTATTTCAATAATTATTTATAAGGATATATACAATAATATGATAATTTTTAAAAAGTAAATAAAAATAAAATCTGACATGGATAAAGATAATATAGGTGTCAATTTTTTATTGATTTAATTTTTTTATTGTATTGATATATATTATTTAGTCATCATACCATAGCAAACACTTTATTATTTATTTTTATATTATTATGTAATATATATAAACTAATCCATGTATCATTATATAATATTAAAATAAACGAACTTTTTGTAATTGTTTTTCCTTATCAAGTCTCTTTTTAAATTATTTTTAGATTTTGTTTAAGGTTTATTTAGTACCATTTATTTTTAAAATTATATTTTTTATTGCAAATAATTATTCAGACAATAACTAAAATTTAGTAAATATTTATAAGTTTCTATTAAATGTCTTTTATGTAGATAAAACGTTTTTTATATTTATTATTATATATTTTTTTATGAAAAAGTAATTATTTGTTGAAAAATTAAAGAAAAAGTAAAATTTTATATCATTATTAAATTAATTTCATTTTCAAATAATAAAATAAAATAAAATAAATATCAAACTTAATTACATTGTCTAGCATTAAATGCTTGACCGATTATAAATTAGATGTCAAATGCATTTATTGTAAGGAGCTAATGATTAATTAATACATCAAGTTATTATTCCCACAACTAAAATAAAATCAATAGTCAAGATTTCATCTAATCACTTGTGCTCACTAGAAGACAATAAGATGTCTTCACCAAAGACTTCTTAGTGATGATAGATACTTTGATTAAATCTTGATCGTTGATTTGTGTCATTAAAATTTGATGTGTAATCAATGTTATTATTATGTGAGAGATAAATTTCTAAATATGACAATTTTCTTTATAAAAAGACACTTAAATGTCTTCATAGTAGAATTTTTCATTTTTTAAATAGGAAAATTCTACTATGAAGACACCTAGAGCGTCTTCTAGTGAGGACAATTGAATTTTTATAATATCTAGAAGTTCATCTCTCTTATCATGATTGTAATTATTACACAAACTCCAATATCACAATATTTGAGACCATTTATTTAAGTGGTGTTGGAAAACATCAATAGTATAATATAATATTTTTATTTTTTTAAGTGGTGTTGAAAAAATTAAATATGTTAATTCTGAAATTAAATATTTAAGATTACATGTTTTAATTAATTATATTTTATTTAATAATTATATATAATAAAATTATTTATACACACAATGATAGTTGAAAAATTATTTATGTATTTATAAAATATAAGAAAACTAAAATAATTTATTTGAGAATCATTTTCAAATACTTTAAATATTTTTATATTTTTTTATCCATTTTTATTTTACAAATGTTAACATGATGTTTTTCCTTTTTTTTTTTAATTTTTTTTTCTCTCTTATGTGTATATATAGTGGCTATTTTTTTTGCATATTATAATTACATGTAAAACAACCATTTAAAAATATTAACACGACGGTGCTCGACCTAGCAGTTAGAAATGGCAAAACGGATTGAAATCGCTGGGCCGATCCGTCAAACCCGCCAAAAAGGCGGGTTGGGCTAGGATTTTGAACCTGCCGAATAAAGAAAATCCGTCAAACCTGCACTGCCGAATTGGTGAATTTTAACGGGGTAGGTCGAGCCGGCCTGTTGAGCCAAGATATTTTTTACTTTTAATTTACAAAATATTTATACATATTAAAAACTGTCATTTTGATTTCTTTATTTATTTTATATGGTTATATAGTTATTTTATATTTTAAAATAATATATTTGAACGAATAATTTTATTAAAATTGATAATTTTAAAAAAATATATTAAAAAAATTAGACTATTTTTTATTCCAATTTTGAATAAATTATTATTTATTAGATTATTTTTAATGAATTTAACTATATTTTTTTTAAAAAAATTGAGCAGGCTAATAATCCGTCTCGCAAATCCGTTATAAAGTTGGGCACGCCACCATTTTGAGCCCACAACACTTTGTGACTCGCCTTGCCTTGTTTATTGGCGGGGTGGGGCGGGCTACATGTTTTGCCATCGATACAAGCAGTGACAGCTCCTGCTATACGTCGTTCCTCAAGTTGACGATGATCAGATGATATATGTTAGATACGGCGGAGCATCTACGGTAATGCATCCACGACAGCACAGAGACGGTGAACGGCGGTGCAATCACGATAGTGTAGAGACAACAGTGCAGCTAAGATAAGATAATAAATCATAGCAGGAGCGACAGATACAGTGAGAGCATGCGGCATCTGGTAGGAGCGACAGATACAGTGAGAGCATGCGGCATCTGGTTACAGCGCCGGTCACCGTAGAGCAAAGAGAAAGACAAAGATGCTATCTTACTGTTGTCAAGAGTGGGGTGCAGGAGTTGAAACGGGCGAGTACTTTGGGTTCGAGTAGAATTTTGGACATAGCCCATGAAAATTTTAACCAAGCTGAATTCATAATTATACATATTGTGATATTTTTTTAAAAAAGTTTATTATTTAATTTTATATTATTGTACAATATATATAACTAATCCATGTATTATGATAATAAAGAATTTTTTTTAATTATTTTTTTCCTTATCAAGTTTTTCTTTAAATTACTTTTAAATTTTATTTAAGGTTAATTTTATATACTTTATTTCTTAAATTAATTATATTTTTAATTATAAATAATTATTCAAACAAGAATTTAATTTTAGTAAATATGTATAATATTTTATAAAAAATAATTAGACCCAACTTGCGAAATTAATTTTTCTCATTTTTAAAAAATTAATTTCATTTTCAAATAATAAATAAAATAAAATAAATATCAATTAATTACTTTGTCTAACATTAATTGCTATACTGATTACAACAATCCTAGTTCCACGTGAAGTGCATTTATTGCAAAAAGCGAAGAGTTAATTAATACAAGATTTAATTAAAAACTTATCCTCACTAAAAGACATTTTAGGTGTTTTCATCAAAGACCTCACCATATAACTCAACACTGCTTAAAGAGAATGCTTGCCTATTAATTAACCAACCATTTCAATGTCAGTAAAATTTACTTATTGCTCATCTTACATTTCAAATATCTTTGTATAATGTCAAGTCCAACCATGTTCCTTAACCACAAGCATGGTTGCAGGGACTTTCAATTTAAATACTGAATCTGCTCCAATAAAATTGCTGCATGAAAGAAGTTGTTTCCTTGCCTCTTTATTAGCTGGAAGCTGCTAGAAGTATAGGGGGCTCACCGAAAGCTGCATATCCTTCCTACTTGAATTCCCAACAAACACACAATAAGAAATAGGAAAACTTTAGTTGGTGCATGTAGCACTATTATCCTCAATAACATGGAATGAGACAAAAGTGGCTATAAGGATAATAAGCAAGCAAGCATGCCTATCATATGTCCTCTTTTTGGACTAAGGTTGGAAGTGCGATATGAACATCGCTATATTCAAAAATGAAAAGAAGTGTAGAACGCAGAAACTTTTAATAATCATATTCTTCCTGCTAACGAGAGATTGATTACTTATTATTCATTGCATACATCCATTCCTCTGTCTCACTTTTGTAGAACATAAATATGCATTCTGATCATATGAACAAATTGACA
>JASCZI010211490.1:166835-178329 GCA_036250425.1 Stylosanthes scabra
GTGACAAATAACTGCACTATGAGAATACCAGGCATAGATCTCTAATAAGAACCAATACACAAGCAACAATTTGCTGAGTATAATCACTGAAAAAACTGTAGCAGAAGCAAGAAGTTCTTCAAACAACCATTTTGGTAATCAACTCTCCCAAATGATCTTATACATATGCATGACTTCTTTCAAGATTCTCAAGAGCATAATAGGGAACATTAACTATTAAATACACCACCTATGATGTTAGGTGAAGACCCGTAAATAACTTTTAAGTTCAACACTGGATGACAAATGTTCATAGCAGACATAGGGGCTTTCCACAATAGAGAGCACAACTTCTTAAACATTACTGAAGTGAAGTCACTGCTTAAGCATTTAAATAACAAATACTTTGGAGTTAGTAATCTAAAGTTAAAATTGCCAGGAAAGCTTAGTAACTCCATTGCATTAAACGGCTATTGACAGGTATTCAGATTAATTAGGAGTTGCAACTCGCAAGAGCAAGAATTCAATGTAAATGATCATATCATCAGGTTGCTATACAACCAAATTGATTTGGTGAAACAATTTAACAAATAACACAACAACCAAATTCTGCAATGATAGTTAATCAACAAACAAATTCAACTTTCTTCTTTCTGGAAAAAAAAAAAGTAAAAAAAAAAAATAGAGAGAGCAGGGCAGAAAGAAAAATCAATGGAAGAAGGGAAGGAAACAAACCAGGAAGGGGACAAGAAAAGCACATGCTCCGGCGCACACTAATCTGCCGACACTGGCGCATCTTCACCCACTGCGCAGGGACCAAACGGCGCTGCATCAATGTAGGTCGAAAAGTGGAAGTTTCCCCAACCCCAACTTTAACCAACACTGCAACAGCACCAACCACGTGTGTGTGATTAGTAATGAAAAAGTGCCTTGAGAATGGGAAGGGAGTGGAGTCCACCTTGGGCGAGCGGCGCACATCTCAGAGGGAAATATTGGGATGGGTGATGTGCGCACGGATGCATCCGAGGCGAGAGCTAACCCAGACACGCACTGATGCTCCAATTTATAGCAGTCAGCGCACGGCATCCATTAAGACGGCACCGTATACCGCACCCAATCCACCAGCGCACCGCAGTTTGCAAACAGCCAGGCGCACCACAGAAACTACAATGCGAAAAGTTGCCCGCGAAATGAAATGAAGGGGAGGCTGACAGCTCCTGCTTCAGCATCGCACAACAAAACCAAGCTTTTAAGAGATGGATATGATTAAGGGCAAATGAAAAACTTCATATCCTACAATCATATAAAAGATAATTTGAAACTGAAAATTTGTTTGTGACAACAAAAGCTATGGAAGAATAAAGATCATAAAACAGGGTGAATGATATGATTAGGGGCAAATGCCATGTAAAAAATATGTGTTTCCTCTATACTTAAGAACCCTATTGTGTTCTCCAACACACCACAAATGGCCTTGGAGTTCCAAATGACCTTTCATTTCAGCAGTTTCCCATACAAACTTGAAAAGGCTAAGTGTTCTGTCCAATTGCTTCACACCACGCCCAATCATCTTCTCACTATCTGAAGTCAAAATCCTTCCCATACACAAACAATTCTTGTCACTTCCACTCTTGTAAATTCCACCAGCCATATCTACTTCAATATCTGAGACCCTTCCATGGAGGTAATATAATAACAGTGTGAATAAGCAGCGAGATGAGTGTCCCAATGTTTTGGAAAGCTTCTTTTGCACCAGGCTTTCTTGGTGTCTAGCTTCCTTGTATCCAATACTGTTGTCAATCAAAATGTCCTTGATTTGCAAAAGCCCTTCTTTCATGACTTCAGCCTTAGCTACATGCAGCTTTAATCTTGTTTCGCCTCTAAGATACCCAATCAGATCATTGAACATCTCAAGAACATCTTCCCATTTTCGAGAATCAGACGTGTTGGCATTTTTTGAAGGTGAAAGCCTCATCCATGAAGTGGATTGAGGTTCAATGGAAACAGCAGTTTCAGTGAGAAACTTCAGGCAGTTAAGAACAATTTGATGACCCATTATAGTATCTTTGTCTAAGCCCTGAGAATCCAAAGCATCCAAATCAACTTTAAAATTATTCAGAAGTTCCTTGAGGGTACCGGTCAATATGCGGTGCTGAGTTGCCTGTGGACACACTTTGAAACGAACTACCTTCCTTTGTTGAGCAGAAACATCAAGAAAGTTGCTCACTTTGGCAAGGGAATCAACCACTATAGGTTCTCTTTCTCTTGCTTGACTGAAAGGAGCAAATGATTCATTTTGTGTTCCCATGGAGGAGACGTGAACATGTTTCAATTTGTTCTGAACTGGTGGAGACCCAATAAAGACCCGGACAAGAGACTTGAAGGTACACATATCATGCTTAATCTGATCATCAAAAATGGTTGAATTTCTAATTGTGTCAACAAGTTTTCCATTAATTGCATCCACATTCACCAGCATCCGAGACAATCCCACCATCTTGGAAAAGTCATTCTGATAGCATTGCATGTTGGAAACATCTTCAGAACAGTGATAAGCCATTGAATGCAGGTTAAAATGTGCAGATTTGTTGGTTTTGACACCGGAAAGCAGCTTCCGAAATCTAGAAGCCATTGCCATTACTTCCAAGGTTGTCAAACTCGCGAATCTAAGTAAACTCGTTGAGCCGACCTAGACTCTACTCGCGAGTTAACTCGTAGACTCGTACGAGCTTACCTGTTATATACATATATATCATATATAATCTCAAACCTAGTCATTCAAAATTAACCATTTTCAATCTCAAAAGCACATATTAAACTAAAAAAGTGGTACAAATGAATGTAACAAGTATACAACAAATCAAACCCATTCCACCCTATATCACTTCTATTTCCAATTGTATTTTTTCTCCTAGAAATAGGAGGACCATGAATACTGCCAATTGATGAACCTGTCCCCTGATCCAACATTCTCAGACCTAAATCAATCGTCAACAATTCAGACAATCAAATTACTAACAAGCAACAATAGCATAACACATTAACAATAACACCAAAATGAATTTTCCAATTTCCCTATCCTAAACCCTAATTAAAAGGCTGAAGAGTGAAGATAACAATAAAGGTTTAAATTTTTTTACCTGTAACTCTGTAATTAGCAGGCTGAAGCAGTGAGTCATGAGAGGCAGAGAAGCTCAGTGGCAGAGATGGAGACACGAACGACGGCGCTATGAGAGTGAGAAAGAGGAGGCCATGGAAGCACAGTTCAAGAAGAAGAGAGCTAGTAATCCAATGGGCCATGGCCCAGGAGTTGGATTTTTTTGTCACTGATATATTTTATATAGACCAAGATAAAAAAATATATGGGCTTAGTGGGCTCTTTTTTTAAATTGGTTTACAGTTTTTAGTGGGCCATATTTTTGATGTACATTTATGCTATAGTTGGGCTTTTTTTTAATATAGGAAATTGCAAAATATTGTAAATGAATAAATCATCATTATCCATCCATATGTAGTAGTATTTGACTATTGGTTACTGTGTCACCTAAAATAATGTTTTACTCTAACTTAATTAAGATTAACATGAAAGTTTCAGGTAAAATGGATAAGAGTAGAAAGCAAGTTATTGTAGGCTTTATTTCATTGGTCATGGTGAGGATTGGGAATTTTAATTTTTGATTGGTAATTCATAACAAAATTCCAAATTCATGAGAAAATGTGTCATGTGTTCACAAGATAAATGCATATCAACGTAAAAAATAAGACACTATCTATTTATTTTATTCATGGAAACTTTTTGGGATGCTTGAGTAATGCAAGCACAATACATCATACCTTGTGCTACCTTAATACTCTCATTCCATGTATTTATTCTCCATTGTCACATGTAACATGATTTCATGAACAACCAAATTTCCTCATATTTTTGCAACTTTTTTTTTTTCTCTTGGTTTGTTTTAATAGTATTTTCGTACATGAAATAAATGGTCTTGAAGGGCATTCAAGTAATTTCATGCAATCTCATATTACCTTCTTTTTTTATACAATCATTTCAGCCTTCCACACAAGTCTCTGATCATTAATTAATTAATTATAATTATAATTATTCTCTAACTTAATAATAAAAAAGTGTATGAAATTTGATGAAATATTAATGACACTCAAATTGGAAACCACGTTTTAATGATAATTATTGAACAATGAGTATTGAGTATATCAACATAAATAAAGAAATTAATTATCATATCACCAATAATACTACTTAATTATGAATGAATAATCTTATCTAAACTAAAAGTAAATATTCCTAAGCTTATCTGGCATGAATAAGAGACCGTCCAAATTGGAATATATTCGGTAGCACCAAAATGACAGTCCAATCAAACTTGCTACTTCACTTCCTTCTGTTACAGACAAACAAGGCTATCACAACACACATACAAAAATTATACATTAAATTAACCTAAGTAAAAAACAAACACAAACATATTATTCAAATAACTAAAACTAAAAAAAAAAAAAAAACACAAGTGAGAAAGTGTTTATGTACTTTGTGTTTTGTTTGCTCAGTATTTTTTTTTTATTTTTTTAATTTCAGATTTTGTGAAATTACCATTTTGTCCTCCTAGAGAGAGAAAACATCAGACATAGGAAATTAGAAGGTTGTAAGAGAGAGAAAGAAAATTTTGGTCTTTTTTTTGTGTGTGTGTGTTCCAATGGTTCAACTGGGAACCCAAAGCAGGGTTGTGAGAAGAAAGAAAAATTTAATCTTTTTCTGATGGCTTGTCTTCAACCTATGATCTTCTGAGAACCCACAAACCGATCTTTGATGCGCTCATAGGATTGCCCGATTCAACCTCAAACGTCTTTGGTGGCCGTTGATTTCGTTTTATTTATTTTTCCTTTTTTTTTTCTTCCCTCCGAGAAATGAACGGTGGCGATGAGGTCGTCGCAGCTCCGGCGGGTCCACCGAACCCTCTGGAGTGGAAATTCTCGCAGGTTTTCGGAGAACGCACGGCCGGTGAAGAGGTTCAGGAAGGTAATTATACCACCTTGTATTGTTGATTGGATAAAAAAAAAGGGGACATTTTTGAGGGGGGACTTGTCGGATCCAATTGATTTGTTGGGATTAGGGTTTGATTCCGATGTTTCGATCTGTTTTGGATCGTGTTCCTACACTCCCTTTGTAGTTTAGGCTTCTGGGTCGTTGAGTAATGTTGGGTTTGGCTCCTGGGTCATTGCTTTAATCATTGCCTGATTTGAGTCTTGATTGGTGTTTTTCTTTTTGGGTGATTTTGTGAGTGTGTTCTCTCGCTTGTGTATGTGTGTGTGTGAAGGTAGTAGTGTGGAATGGCATGCTTTGACCTGGAGCTTTTTTAAAAAAAAAAATTTTTTTTGAGGTGTGTATGTTTTTGCATTGTGAATTCACTGGATTGGATTGTGAGGAGTGTGGGACTGAGCTGATGATGACACTTGCCTCATGTTTGTGGCAATTGGTGTAGTGTTTTCTAGCTCCTGCTTTGTTGCTAATTGTTTGGCTGTATTTTCTTAATGTGTGTGAGCTACCTTGAGTGTGTCATGTTTAAGATCTTGTTGTTATGTAGTTTGTTTCGTGGTGTTGAAGATTGGCTGCTTCAATATGGGGCATTGACAATGCAAAAACATTTTGTTTACAGCATAATTTGCTAACTATAAGTAATGGTGGTGTGTGTTGGAAAATTAATTTTGTCGGCGTTAGACAGGGATTGTTGTCTTCTGTTTCTCTCAATATGAAACAGCCAAGAAGTGAAATTATCGACAAGTCATATGTATGTGGCGACAAATTTGGAACGTCAGTCATGGATTTGTCCTGACAGTCATATTTATGTCGTTGCACTGCTTCATAAAGTTGTCATTTATAGTGTTGAATTGAGTGCTTTCGGTGTTGCTTTTATCGTGATAGCCCGGTGTATTTACATGAAGTCATGACTTATAATATGGGATTGTTCGCCTTCAATGGGAGGAGAGAGTGAGATTTACCAAGGGAACATCTTCATATTGTAACGCAGTGATTTATAGATCTCTGCAATGGTTTTCATTGCAGGGTAATGTGAAGGTTTACTAATTATTTGCCTTATTTTCTTTCCGCAGTTGACATAATTTCTGCTATTGAATTTGACAAATCTGGTGATCATCTTGCTACTGGTGATCGTGGTGGTCGAGTCGTTCTATTTGAGAGGACAGATACAAAAGATGTAAGCCTGGTTTATGCAATCCTTTTTCTTTTTCTTTTTCTTTTTCTCTTTCTTTTCTTTTTTTTTTTCTTTTCAAGAAGTTTCCATCTAAATGCACTTGGTATCGGAATATATGTGTTGCTGAAACATTCAGGCTGGTGGATCAAGAAGGGATCGGGAGAGGATGGACTATTCCATTAGTAGGCATCCTGAGTTCCGTTATAAAACAGAGTTTCAGAGCCATGAACCTGAGGTATTCACCACTTGCCTATTAATATTGCATCAACTTCCTATCATTCAGAAGTCACAAGTGTCAACTTTACGATATATGGTCATTTGTTTCAGTTTGACTATCTCAAGAGCTTGGAGATAGAAGAGAAAATCAACAAAATCAGATGGTGCCAAACAGCTAATGGTGCCCTCTTCCTTCTTTCTACAAATGATAAAACCATCAAATTTTGGAAGGTATGAATCAAATGCTGAGTTCAGTCTTTCAGCAATTTGATAGTGGATTGTGCTTAAGGTTGCATTTTTGTGGAATTAAGTTTGATTCCTTGTTCTTCATGCATCGACACTATGAAGTCCCTGGATTTGTTTTCTGTAAATGATCAGTTAGCCAGATATATTTGCATGTAGTGGAGACTATTAAGTGTGCATGCATGTATAGACTATTAAGTGTGCATGCATGCTATTGGTGCATTCATTTTCACCTGCATAAAATGATGTTGATAAATATATTACCTTTTTTGAGTATTTGGATATGTATGTATATGAAACTGAATGTGAGTGCCATCCATTTTGTGAGTTTTCCTCCCTTATGAATAATGTCATTGATCCATCCCCTACGTTCTTATTCAAGATTCTTTTTATCTGAGAGTTAAACAGGTTCAAGAAAAGAAAATCAAGAAAATTTCTGAGATGAATGTTGACCCTTCAAAAGCACTGGGAAATGGCAGTATTGGTAGTTCAAGTAGTTCTAGGGCATATCTTGCAAATGGAGGAGCTCCAGATAGATCACACAATAACCTAAGCAATGACTTGTCATTTCCACCAGGAGGCATTCCATCACTAAAGTTACCTGTGGTAGTTGTATTCATCCCTTTCATCTGCAATTAATTTCCCAATCTTTGTATGTGAACAATAAAATTTATGGTTTTTGTTTTAACTATTGAAAAAACTATAAATTATAAGTAGATTAAAACAAAAATGTCGAAGTTCTTTAAAATGGAATGCAGTTGTGTTTGCATTACATTGAGTTTGAACAGCTTAGCAGATATATGTTGAACTAACAAGCCTCGCCAGTAGTTCAACAAACATATTTTATTCTTGGTTAGCTTCATGATGCTACTCAAGGTTGCTTAATGTAATTCAGCGTATAATGACCCCAAATTTTTCTGCCCCAAAATTTTCTAACTCACATGTTATAATATATGTAGGTAAGTAGCCAGGAGACCAGTTTGTTGGCTCGGTGTCGCAGAGTATATGCCCATGCTCATGATTATCATATCAACTCTATTTCAAATAACAGGTGATTATAGTTTTCCTAGTTCATACTGCAATCCATATTTTGCTATCTCATCTGGTAAATTTTGGGCGAAATTGAGAAACCCGAGGATTCATATTCTATTATTCTAAGAGTGGCTATTATTGTCAACCTTGCTTTCATTATTTTTATTTCTCATAATGGGTTGTTTTGAAATGTTTCCTGTTGGATTATTGCTTCATATCTACTTTATTTTATTTTAATTTCTGTTTTGCTTTCTTTCATGGTGTTCTAAATACTGATCAAATCTGGATACTGTTATGTGATCCTGTCTTCTAGTGATGGTGAAACTTTCATATCAGCTGACGATTTGCGTATAAATCTTTGGAACCTGGAAATTAGCAATCAAAGTTTTAATATTGTTGATGTAAAGCCTGCAAATATGGAAGATCTGACAGGTAACTAGGAGAACTTCTGATGATATAAAGTTTTCTCTGTTGATGTTGGTTATGCACAAATATGTTGGGAGAACTTCTGAATTTTTTGTGCATCGCGTGAGTAACTGGGTGAGTTGTTCTAGCTGGGGGGATCTGCTTTCATCATAAATGTTTATTTCTGAAATCACATTTTTCCCAAAGAAAGTATATTGTGGGGTCATATGTCCCTTTGGGTAGGCCTAGCTTGGAATAGTCGAAAATATAGTTACCTTTTTTTTTTCTCTTACACTAATTTTGTTCATTGTCAAAAGAACTTTGACAATTTTTTGGTGGCTTCAGGAATTACATTTGTCTTTTAACTGCTTTGCTTAGCCATCCAATTATTTACAATAGAAAAATTGTGTACCATGTTGAGCTTAGTCTGTAGTCACTATTTTATACTTTGATTCTACATTTTCTTTCTTAATAATGTGGTTCATTCAATTTTTTCGAATGAATGTAATTTTCAAATTATGTTTTATTAAGTTTAAACTCCACCTTGACTTAGTCCCTGTGATGTCCAACCTTGACTTGAGCTGACTAGATGTCTAGGGTTCGGGCTAGGCTAATAAAGTTTAACCTTTTGGAAATCTCAAGCGAAACTTGGGCTTAGTCAAACCCGGTTCATGGAAACCCTTTGCCATTGTAATTAGGCTATGTATGGGAGTTCTAGAAATTTTGGAAGGGGATGTTCTTTAATGAAATGACGAAAGAAAGGTGAAGATTGAAGGGGAGTGGATCGCGTTCTTCTTATGTGTGGGATGTTCAATAAATATATGAATGGAGGGGAAGGAGAAAATGTATTTAAAGGTAAGTGAGGGGGGAAATTGGTGAGTTGAAGGTAGAATCGGCTTGTGTGTTGCATACATTATTTGCAGGACAGTATTTCCTATTTTTTCAGTCTTGGTTGAGCTTTGACCCCGGATATTATGATTGCAGAGGTAATAACATCAGCAGAATTCCACCCCACACATTGTAATACATTGGCATATAGCAGTTCAAAGGGTTCAATTCGCCTGGTTGACTTGCGGCAATCAGCATTATGTGATTCGCATACCAAATTGTAAGCTTATCTTTTGTTTACATTAGTTTCTGAAAAATAAGTAAATAAGTTATAGCAATTAATAGATGCCAAGACTGTAGGCTAAATTACTATAAAGGTTTTTCTCTTAAAAATTTCCCCTTTCTTTCTTTCCGTGGACAATCAAACTACGTGAAAGATCTTCTTTTGTACTTATCTTTGTGTGGATGCGCAAAATGATGCTTATGAAGAAAAGAATTTTTATGAAAACCTATTATACGAAATGCAGTTGTGTACACTTCCTTAGTCATTTAGACTAACAGGCAATATATTCTTTGGAACAGGTTTGAGGAACAGGAGGCCCCTGGGTCCAGATCATTTTTCACCGAGATTATTGCCTCTATCTCAGACATAAAATTTGGGAAGGATGGAAGATACATACTTAGCCGTGATTATATGACTCTAAAGGTTTGAAGTTTTTAGTTTAAAAATTCATGTTTCAGTTTAAGCTTTCTCAATATTTTGGGTTTTGGCAAAGAGACCCTCCTTCCCTTTCTATTTTTGGCAATCAATGTCCTTGAACTTATGGAGTTAAAATTTGTTTATAGCTTATTTGTGTTTGCAGAAGATCAATATTTTGGAAACTTGTTTTCTAACTGAGATTTTTCCGAAAGCAGCTAACAAACCTTTGAAGTTTTAAGTTTCAAAGTGGTTTGAAATGAAATTTAATAGCAAACTATTGAATTGCTATGGAGTTGGGAACTTTTTTATTTATTTAAATTTAAATCTAAATTTGAGGATATAAAGTTGTCAAATTGAAAGTTGAGGGCGACACCCTCTTTGCCGAAGATTTTGTTTGCTGCATTTTTACTTATTATAGATAGGGATGCTTTAAATTTTTGTTGAATTTGAATTATTTAATTTTTAGTTAGGTCTCTTTCTAGGTTCAAGCTTCTTTGTGCTGTAGTCTAAAAACATATCAAATATCTCTCATTTTGTTTTTTTGGATTGTTTCTACGCTTTATGTTTATAATCACTCATTATTTTATTCACTCATCTTGACTTGTTTAACAGTTATGGGACATAAATATGGATTCCGGGCCGGTTGCAACTTACCAGGTTCATGAGTATCTAAGACCTAAGGTTAGATTCTTGTCTTTTTATGAGTGAAGATGATCCTTGAATTTCTTTGCACTGATTCATCGTGTTATAATCGCCTATGCTGTTGTTTGGACCTTCCAGCTTTGTGATCTATATGAAAATGATTCAATTTTTGACAAGTTCGAGTGTTGTCTGAGTGGCGATGGGTTACGTATTGCTACTGGCTCTTACAGGTCTGTGGTAAAAACTTGATATGTCGTTGAATCTTGAATGTTATTGAAATTATTTATCATGTTCCTTCATTTAATGCCAGCAACCTATTCCGTGTGTTCGGTTGTGCTCCGGGGAGTGCTGAGGCTACAACTTTGGAAGCCAGTAAAAATCCAATGAGGTAATTTTATGGGAGATATAATTTGAAGCATGCTTTATTACTTAGGCATTGTGGTATTAACTCTTTCATTCGGCCAGACGACAAGTTCCAACCTCCACACCAAGGCAAAGATCACTCGGAAACAGTATAACAAGAGTCGTAAGACGAGGCAAGTGTTCAACTCTTTCCCTAGCTCGAACAAGACGTGAAATGTATTGTTGAATGTTTATAATAATATTCGATACTTGCCATTCTCGAACAGGTACAGAAGCCCCCAGTGTTGACGCGAATGGGAATTCTTTTGATTTCACGACGAAGTTGCTGCACTTGGCATGGCATCCAACCGAGAATTCAATCGCCTGCGCTGCCGCGAATAGCTTGTATATGTACTATGCGTAAAGGAAGACAGACAACGACGACGACGATGAAAGAGGACATGACATGTGTATTTTGCATGGTTAAATTGCTGTGGAGAAGGCTGCTTCTTTTCCCTTGCTACCTTACCTACCAACCACACTGAGTTGGAGGCTATTACATTAACAACTCTCTCACACACACTTAGAATGGAAAAAAAAAGTCTAAAGTGCCCTTCAGAGCCTGTTTTAGAAAATGATGCAGAAGTGGCTGTTTCTGAATTTCAGGGGTAGGCACAGACCTTATTTTTGTTCTCCTTCTTCCATTCCAACCCTAAGATTCTTTTCTCCCCTCTTAAATTCTCTGTATCTTCTTCTGAAAGAGAAGGTGCAAAATCAATGTTTCAAATTGTGTTATGGCTTGCAAGTGAAGAAGAAAAATGTCATTGTAGCTCTCCTACAACAGATACTAAAGGATGTTCAATATCTCTGCCATTAG
>JASCZI010211491.1:5563-36150 GCA_036250425.1 Stylosanthes scabra
TAAATTAGATTAAAATAAAATTTCAATTTCACAAACATATTTAAGTTAACAGCTACAATCAAATATTACAAGAAAACAATAAAATTGTAAAAAGAAACTACTTACTAACTACTACACATGTTTTTTTTTCTTTCTATCTTTTAGTTTCACAAAACTAAATAAAAAGATATGGATTACAAATTTTCAATCCACTAGTAAAAACTAAAATGTCTATATATTTTTAAAATATATATCATCAGAAATTTTATAAAATTATTATTATTATTATTATTATTATTATTATTATTATTATTAATTAAGGAGAATTTCCACAGAAAGCAGAAGCATGAGAATTGAGAAACGCAACATCCAAACAGGGCCTTAAGCTTCCGCTTTCGAGCGAGTAGAGAGAGAGAGAGAGAGAGAGAGAGAGAGATCGCGGTGAAACGCAACCATGGGAGACGGAGGTTCCGGCAACCGCGGCGGCAACAGCAACAACAGCGGCGGCGGAAGCAACAAGCCGGAGTGGCTCCAGCAATACGATCTCATAGGCAAGATCGGAGAAGGCACCTACGGTCTCGTGTTCTTGGCGCGCATAAAGTCCCAAACCAATCGCGGTAAATCCATTGCCATCAAGAAATTCAAGCAGTCCAAAGATGGCGACGGTGTTTCTCCCACCGCTATTCGCGAAATCATGGTACTGATTTTCCCCTCTCTTCTCTCCATTCTATTTTTTGTGGCGTAAGATTTTTTTTTTTTTATTTTCTTTTTGCCTTGCTTTATTTCCAGCTGTAGAAGTTGAAATTCAAGTACCTCAAGCCTTTTTTTTTTAAAATTATTTTTACCTTTGATATTTCAGTTTTTTCTAATGATAAATTAATGATAATTAAGGTAATGCAGTTGTTAGAATGTGGAAATTGAACTGTTCACTCTCTTTTCAAAGTCTTTAATACATGTTATGCTTAGTTGATTGCTAGAGAAGCTTGTGAAATTTGGACATTAAGTAGCAGAACTTCTTGAGTTTTGTTGTTCTTTTAGTTTCGAATTTTATTTTATTTTTTGTTTTAGTTTCTTGAATCTTGATGATGATGGTGAAGTTAAATAGGTAATGCAGTTGTTGGGATGTGGAAATTGAATTGTTTCTGTGTGTAGTCGTAATTTTTGGAGGTCATGGGGTGCTTTTGTTGACTTTTAGCAATTTCAACTTGATGATTTGTGCAGCTGCTGAGGGAGATAACCCACGAGAATGTTGTGAAGCTTGTAAATGTGCACATCAATCACGCGGATATGTCTCTGTATCTTGCTTTTGATTACGCCGAGCACGATCTTTATGTGAGTTTTATTCCAGAACATGCCCTTTCGTGCTTAAATGAGTTGATATAGTCATTTTCAGATACAAACTATCAATGATTTTTCCATGAAAATGTGTGTAGTTTATATTCACCCTCAGTGAAATAAGGTTTTGCTATTGTAGATTCATTGTGTGATGTGTTATGCACATATGGTAGGCCTTTTCACTGAATTTTACTCATCAAAAAAGAAGGGTTTGTTTTGGCAAAATCTTGTTAATTTTGTAGGGAAGAAACGTGTACATGTAGCAACCAATTGATTTTTCTAGTTAGCTGAGTGTAAAAATTGCAATCTTGAATGGCAGGAAATAATTAGACATCATAGGGACAAAGTCAACCATTCCATTAATCAGTACACTGTTAAATCATTACTCTGGCAGTTGCTCAATGGACTAAACTATCTGCACAGGTGAGTATTCTTTTTGTAAAATTGACATGGACACATTTTCTTTCCCTTCTTTATATCTTGACCTTTTATATCATATCTATCTATTGTAGCAATTGGATAATACATAGAGATTTAAAGCCCTCAAATATACTGGTATGACTTGCTACCTTGTCATTGTATATATCATTAGTTCTTTTGCTCCTTTATGTAGACATTTGAGTTCAAATTTACTTTGTGCACTTTTGATTAGTAAATCAGTGTCTTTTATGAACTTCTCATGAAGGTTATGGGTGAAGGCGAGGAGCATGGGGTTGTTAAAATTGCTGACTTTGGACTTGCAAGGATATATCAAGCCCCTTTGAAGCCTTTATCTGAAAATGGGGTATGAGCACCCTTTTCTTCGTGTATTCTTCACTTTCTTATGGTTTTCTTAGGATTGAAGTAGCAGAAATATTGGTAATCATATAATATAGACAGAAGTACTATGTTAAAGGCTTGTGTTATTTCAGTCACAGCATTCTGCTTTAAGCTGAATGATGGTATTATAATTGATTTTTAGATTCACTTCTTGAACTGTCTAGTCTGCTGGCTACTTGATTACCTATTACCACATGCGTTGGGTTCCAATACATGAATTGCCCTCTTTATTCTTTAACATCTGTTAACTGTGAATGTGTACCTCACTTTTAGCTTTCTATACATTTGATTGATTGCATTCTTGATACCTGAAATTATGAAACATTACTATACAGGTTGTTGTAACCATTTGGTATCGTGCTCCTGAGTTGCTTCTTGGAGCAAAACATTATACTAGTGCTGTTGGTATCCTTTCATTCTACTTCCTTTTTTATGCATAAGTTAAGCTTGTGTATGTGTATATAGTTTACAGTCAAGTGACTACACATTTGTCCTTTGTGTTGCCATTGCTAACTTCAGGCTGATACTTTCTTTATAGCTTAATTCTTATGGTGTTTCTCATTAACATTAATTTTGTTACATTCTTTGTACTTTTTGCTACCCGTATTTTGACTTGGGGTTGTTGCTTGAATAAGAATTCGGTTTTATTGAATCTTATATGCTAAGTATCGAGAGTCTACAAGAAACATTGACATGGCATGAATAAGTTAATTGAAAATTTGAAAACTTTCCATCTGGGATTCTGTGGAATATACGTAATCCAAGGATATACTTATGTACTGTATATAATAACTACATGTGCCATGTGTCTGTATAATGAAATTCTAAAATTGGTCTAGTCATTGTTCCTTAATGGACAATTAGATATGTGGGCTGTGGGATGCATTTTTGCTGAGTTGTTGACGTTGAAGCCACTATTTCAAGGTGTAGAAGTCAAAGCTACACCAAATCCCTTTCAGGTACTAAATGCTGATCCTATGACTTGCAGCTGTCAGATTCTATGTTGATGAAGTATTTTCTATATTAATATTACCTTGTAATTTTCAGATTATAAGTAATCCTTATTGCCTTATTCCACTTGTGCAGCTTGATCAACTAGACAAGATATTCAAGGTTTTAGGTAATTTTTCTTAATCTCTACCGGGGGATGTTTTTTCTCTTAAATATTCCAGGCCTACATCTGTCGACATTGTTACTGTGCCAGGCCATCCCACATTAGAAAAGTGGCCTTCCTTAGCAAATCTTCCCCATTGGCAACAAGATGTGCAACATATACAAGGGCATAAATAGTAAGAATATTATTTTATGACTCTACAAATATGTGCAGAATAGACCCGTAGTGTACGATTTCTTTGCTGTGTCTGTTCGTTGTATGCCCTTACTTGAAACCAATAATTTGTCTCATGAAATTAACGGATTTGTTCTTTTGATTTTTGCACACAGTGATAACAACAGCCTCTATAATGTTGTTCATCTATCTCCAAAAAGTCCTGCATTTGACCTTTTGTCAAAGATGCTTGAGTGAGTTATACCTTCAAAGCTTTTAAGTAACTTTTTACTATTCCTATACCAACATAAGCTGAATTTAATTTTTTCCTTAATTTCCGCTATTCCCTTGCTTAACAATAATATGCTTGTGTTTTTATGTACAGATATGATCCTCGAAAGCGTATTACAGCAGCACAAGCTTTGGAACATGAGTAAGACTTCTTTTATTCTCTATTATTCTTGCACAAATTCTACATACAAAACGATAGAAAACAATGGTTTAGCATTCCTTTGGTTATTGGTGGTTGTTCTGTCTGTAGAAATCCTTACAAGATTCCACATTCTTTTACAGTTTCCTGCATCTTTTTCCCCTCTTGCTTTGACCTACTTATGCAGCTATGCTAGTATACCTAAATGATGTAGTTGCCATCTTCTTGAATTGAATAGATTTTTATTAGAACTTGTAATAATGATTGAAAATGGGCAAGTAGAAGATTGTTGTAGTCATCCACACAACTAGTCAAGAAGCTTCCCCTAAACTAATATAGTACTGGAGTTTGATATTGATGCATATTTTCTTAATCAATTTATGACTCCAATTGGGGTAGAGAAAAAATAATATATTAGTTACGGTGTTTTATGCAAAGGTTGTTTATTTACATTAGGGAACATTGCATTGCTACTTTGGTGAAAATACATCTTATAAGTCACTCTTCAATTGTTTTTGATATTTTGCATGATTACATGCATGATTTGTTCTCCATGTCCACAATATTGATCATATAGTTAGTTCCTTTCTCAATCATAAATTACCTTCTGAGCATCCTTACCCTTTGTTTTGCCAGGTATTTCAAAATAGAACCACAACCTGGGCGGAAGTAAGGCTTTTTTCTTCCTTCCCCTTTTGCTATTATTCTGTTTTGGTTATTTTCCTTGTTGGTTACTTTTACATTTGTTAGATCGGTAGATTTTTTAACAAACAAATGTTCACCTAGTTTTTTTTTCCATGGTCTGTGTATTCCATCAATGTGTGTAACCATGTCTGAGTAATGTTCAGTGCCCTTGTACCCTGCCAACCGGGAGAGACATTTGTGAATTATCCCACTCGTCCAGTGGACACAACAACTGATTTTGAAGGGACAACCAATATGCAACCTCCACAGCCGGTATGCTATGATATTTGGGAATTCTATTGAACTATAATATTCTTAACCAAAATTGTGCAAACAGAATTTGTCAGTGACTCATCTTGATCTTTAAAGTATTTTTATGATTCAAAATTTTCAATAAGTATGGCATATTCAGAATATTATAGGTCTAGGATACAGGTCAGTTTTTTCCTTGAACCTGCTTTCTCTGGGGTCACATAATAGGTTTAATAGTATTTAGATCCTCTAAAGTGAGGAAATTGGTAAAGTGATAAAGTAAGGGGTTAATCACCATTGGTTTTGTAACTTCCATTACATTTGAGCCCTATTAACTTAATTTAAGAGTGATTAACTCCTCACTTTACCACTTCACCAACTTCCTCAGTTCGGAGGATCTTTAATAGAGAAAGCGGTTCACATGGACAAATAATGGTTGATGTTGAAGTTTAAAATTTCAAATCTCAGATTTTGTATTGATATTCAACTTAATGATTTCGGATGTGTGTACTTCTTAATAGAGTCAGGTTACATCAGGAGCTGGAGTTTCTGGCAGTATGCCCGGTGGTCATGTGTCAAACAGATCTGTTCCTCGACCAATGAATGTCGTTGGGATGCAAAGAATGCCTCACCAGGCAATGCAAGCTTATAATAATCTTACATCTCAGGCAGGGATGGGTCCTGGAATGAATCCTGGTGGCATGCCGATGCAACGAGGTGTACCACAGCCCCATCAGCAACAGCAGGTTAAATGTTTATTGTAATCTGTCTCTCTTATGTGGTCTTCTTTGTGGGGTGGATATGATACTCTGATTTCTTTTTTTAACAGTTGAGAAGAAGAGACCAAATGGGGATGCCAGGGTACCCTCAACAAAAGTCAAGACGTATATAAGGTAAAATGCCTTCAATGAGAGTGGTATCTGTGAAAGAGATAACCTTGGCCTATCATAAAACTGGGAGAATTCTTGTTATAATGTTTGAGACACCACAACTAAGTCAACTCTTGATCAATTCTTGGCTAACATCAAATTCTGGTCCCATCTACTATGGTTTCCTTACAGCATCCTTGGACTTATTGGGTAACCGAGAAGATTCCTATATTCGCAATAAAGCCGAGCTCCTGCATCTTGTGGTTAGGCTGTGCTGGTAGAGATCAAGTAAAGATGGATTCGGAGGGTTGTCAACACCAGAGGAACTTCAAACTTGAGCTCAATCAGGACAATTTATGAACTCAAAGTTCAGATGGTTTGCTTTTGTGCTTGTGGATTTCTCTCTTCCTTTTGCGGTGGAAGTTTGTTGTAGCCAGCACAAGAACCTGGATGCTAGAACACTAAACTTTCTGCTGGAGCCCCTGCAATGGAAATGATTTATCTAACGGAGGCACATGTATGTTACACTTACATAAGTTGTATCTGTAGATTTTTTTTCTTTAGGCATTTACAAGCTTTTAGGCAAGATCTAAGGTTTCCACCAACCTTATATTATGTATCCATGTTGTACACTGTATAATGTTGATCTACTAGTGTAGATTATTGGCTCAATTAAAAATACTGAATTTTTTTGTGGTCAATATCTTTTAGTTATGAATTAGTGGTTTTCAATTAAGAAAGCATCTTTTCATAACACAGTAAAAGAATCTTGAGTGATGTTACATGCACAAGCATTTTTGCTAACAAAATTAGTTCCAACTCAACAAAAATCACTCATTAATTAAAAAATAAGAGAAAAAAAGGAGAAAAGGAAAAAGTGGAAGAAGAATTTTGCAAGTTTTTTTGGGTGTAACAAAACAACTCACGTTGGATGCTCATTGAGTACTTAAAACTTCCTCCTATAAGACTAATAGGAGTCAAGAATTATAATAATAAAAAATTAATTTAAACACACTATCTTTTTACCAAAGAACAGACATAATGAGTGAACATATTCATCTCAATAGTTATTAGGTACAAAATAATTCCTCATTTTATTGACAATTAAACTTTCAATCAAATTCCCCACTATAAGTATGGCTTCCACCAATATGAACTCAATAGTTGCACTTTTCTGGGGTTCACTTCTCTTTTTCAGCCTTCAAATCAACATGCCTTGTTTAGCAGTGGTAATTGAAAGGCAGAGTAAGAGGCATTTCAAGGATAGGATTTGAGTGCATGGCAAGTGACAATAATCTCTGCAAAACATCATTCAGAATCGATCACAAAACAGTCGGAATCACTTTTGCCGCCACCACCAACAAGGCAACAACCAAGCCAAGGCTCCAAAAATTCACTCAGAATCTTCAGCATTCGCTTACTTTCTTAGTTTCGCTTTTAACTTTGCATCACCAAACCAGATGCAACATTTCTCCACCATCTCTTGCAATCATAATCTAATCACAGTGTAACACCCCAAGTCCAGAAACAATTAGCACATTGCATTCTATCTAAAATGAGAACATATTGTCTTATAACTTGCATGTAAATATCAATTCAATTTTAAAAATCAATCTCATTTTATATTACAATAACAAGACTAAAGAACATTAGTAAGACTAATTTCATCTAAGGATCTCAACCTCCTAATCTAAGAACAACAACAAAGCCTTGTCTCAATAGGTGGGATCATCTACATCATCAAACTATGGTATTAAGCTTGTATCATATATCATGTCTCTAGAGAGACTATTTACACGTAAATTTTTTTTGACCAACTCATGTATGGTTATTTTGGGCCTTCCTTTGCCTCTCGCCTCCTGTCTACCCTCCACCTCATTCACCCTGCTAATCGGATGCCTTCCAATCTTTTCCCCACATATCCAAACAACCGGAGACGAAATTCTACCATCTGCTCAACAATAGGTGCTAACCTCCTATTCTAACAATGTTCAATTAATATAGAGCCTTCTCCTATCTAACTAAGCTAGCTTACCTAAACCCTAAACCCTAAACCCAACATGTACTAACCATACTTAAACCAGAGATAGCATCAAATGAACTCCTTAATATGAGCCCTAGAATCAAAGTGACTAAGATCTATGAAAACCAGAATAGAGCAATCCCACACTATTCCTAGATAAATAGGGTATTGAGATCATTGCATTGGAAGGAAACCCTACAATGTAAAGCATATTTTCCAAAACTGAAATTGTATCAAACACATACCAAATATTCCAAATTCATGCAAGACAGAAGATATCATCAGTCATGAGCAAAATATACTGCAAGATTCTCAAAGGAGCATTCCCAAAATCCAAATGTGGCAACCTCAGCTCCCTAACCCTACAAGCTCCATCAGCTCCACTACCACCACCAACCCAACCCACCCGAACCCGGTTCATATCAACCTTCCTAAACAAGTAAACCTCACAACTCCCACCACCACCGGAAATTCCCCGATCCGCTGCCGCATTCGCATTCGGCTGTCCCCGTTTCTGTGTCTTGAAAAAGGTCCAACCTTTCCCAGCAAGAACCCTGCAAAACCCCTCCATATCTTCAACCCTCTCTCCGGTAACCCTAGAATACATCGACAACGAGCAACAATCCCAATTTCCTCCTCCTCCACCACCACCACCATCTCCGGCAACCGCGCCGCCGTCGAAAAATACCAACTTGAAGAATGGTGCGGCGAGGTTGACGAAGTAACGAAGGTGGGTCAATGGGGCGGAAGCGAGGGAAGGGAAAGGGATCGGAACGGCGTCGTTTTGAAGCGGCCACGAAGACGAAGAACAAGAAACAGAGGAAGTTGTGGTTGTTGTGGTGGTGGTGGTGGAAGGTAAGGAAGAAGAAGGAGTTGAAGATGATGAGAATGGGGTTGAGGAGGAGGGAGATGGTGGTGGTGGGTTGGAGAAGATGATGTGAGAGAGAGATGGTGTTGGGAACAAGTCCATTCCCAAGGCTCTAGCAATGGCGGCGAGTCTGTAAGTGTCGGTTACGATCTCTCTTGTTGGAAGGAACAAAAGACCCGCGGCTTTTGATCTTCTTCTTCTCCTCCTTCTTTGTCTTCTTCTCGTTCTTCTTGTTCTTGTTGTATCTTCTTCTTGTTCTTCTTGTTCTTCTTCTTGTTCTTGATGGGAATCATAATACTCATTGTGGGAATGGATGAGGTGGGGATGGTGATTGATGGTGTGACCCAAGACCAGAGAACGAACCAGCTTTAGTGGAAGCATCTTTCTTTTTTTTTTTTTCTTTTTCTTTTGCTTTTGGTTTGTTGAGTTGAGTTGAGTTGAGTGAATCAAAATCAATGGTTGGTTAAAGGAACGGCATGTCTTGTGTTGTGTTATTTTGGAGGATGAAATCTAGGCTTTGTCTGTTTCCTTTGTTTCTTGTGTTTGGTAAAGTAAGTGACTTGGCGTCCTTCAACGGTTGGATGAACCCGAATAGTTCTTGCATTTATATGGGAAATGCCAAAGATTTTTATTTTAAAAAAAAATCCATATTTACCATTATGCACGCCGTTGTGAGAATTTTAAAAAATCACCACTGTTGATCTCTTCAAAAAACCTTTTAATACGTTTCTCATTGTGCCAGGGGCGACCGAATATATGGAAAAAAATTTTATATACGTGCGAAGCTGCTATTGGAGCTTTTATAACCTATTAGTTTTCCTTTCTCACCAGTCTTATATTCCAAAAGACCTCCGAGAAAAATGCCTCTAAGGATATATCTAAATCGAGTCCATAGAGAGGGACAAGATGACGTGGAGTTATTTTCTTTGAATTTGGTTGTTTTTATGATGTGACCGGTTGAAACTCTCAACAATCTGCAGAAAAAAGTTTTGAGAAATTTGAGGCTTTCGGAATATACACTCGTGATTCGAATGGTATACAAATTTTTTGTTGTACTGCCCGACAGATCATATCGTTACAGGGTATTCGGCTTATCAACGACGAGCATGTCCAAACATGACCTCTTTCAACGGTTCAATGACCCAAATAGTTCTTGAATATATGTGAAAAATGTTGGCCGATAAATGTCTATCCAACTTAGAGTTAAAACTTAGGGGTCAAAGTGATTCAAACTTCGGACTAATTAAGGGACTTGTAAATTCAGGGTTAATTTGAGGCGCGATTTAAATTTTGGAGATCAATTTAAATTTTTACTCCGAATTTAGATAATACAAGATTTTTTTTTCAAAATGTAAAAAATAATTTAAATAAATATATATTTATATATAAATACTTAATAGTTAATTTAGTGATAAAAATTTGATATAAAATAATATTAAAATATAAAATATATATTAAAAATAATAAAATTACACATATATTCATATATTAATATACGATAATCATTTTGGTGTGAAAATAAAATTGTTGATTTTGTTAATCATAATTTCATATCTCTTTTAAAATTCAAGTGTCGTTTCATTTGTGGTTTCATTATTAGCTACCAAATATTTGAATTTTTTTTAATGGTCAATAATGGCATTGATACTTTAATTTAATTTGAATTTAATAAAAATAGAAAACATAAAGATGAAAACTGATAATTATCTAAAGAATTTTAATTATCAATTTCAAAGTAATTTGTTACGATGACAGTTAAGTCTATTAGAATTATTTAATATTCTAATATTATAAATAGGAAGCTAATATCATTATATTTAAGTAGGCAAAAATATTAAGTATGATGGATGGTTTGATTACGGAAAGGGGGTCGTGAATTCGGTGGAAGACGAGATCGAAGATTCGGTGGACGATGATACTTGGGATGATGAGCAATTAATTGAGGCCTCTGAATCAAAGAAAATGTGGGATAAAAGTGGCATCTTGTTTGATAGTAGTGAGGAGGAGGAGATTCTGGACAAGTTGGCTGGCAGAAAGTCTTAGAAGAGGAAATTAAAGAAGCAACGTTTGCACAGAAACCCTTCATGTCTTCAAAGCAGATTTTTATCTACCAGGATTATGAGGTTAGGTGCTAAACCTAAATCCAAATGAGGATTTTACTGTGGAACGTAAGGGGGTTGGGGGTGATGGGAAACTGGAGATGGTTAGGAGAACTTGTAGAAGAAACAATGTAGATTTGCTAGGTGTGGTAAAAACAAAGAAGAGTAGTATTGACAGCAGTCTTATTGCCAAACTATGGGGCTCTAGGAATGGGGTGAATTGGGAATATGTGGCATCGGCAAATATGTCAGGAGGGATTTTGAACGTTTGGTGCTCTGATTTTTTTGATTGTGTGAAAATATTGAAGGAGGATACATGGTTGTTGTTGGTTGGTAAGATTGTGGAGAAGGATTTTGACTATGGGATTTGTACCGTTTATGGTCCCTTATTAAAGGAGGAAAAAATCAAGCTTTGGGAAGTTTTGACACTGCTCAAGGAGGAGATTAGAGTTCCACTATTAATTGGTGGTGATTTTAATGAGATTACTGATATTTCAGAGATAAAAGGTTGTACTTCTCTGTCACTGAGCAGTTCCTTGTTTAAGGAGTGGGTGGATGAAAAGGAATTAGTTGATTTGGAGATTACTGGAAGAAAATATACCTGACATGGTGGGAGGAGTTGTAGTAGAATAGATAGAATACTTGTAGATGCTGAATGGGTGGAGGTGTTTACAGATCTGAACCTTAAAGGCCTGAATAGGTGTTTGTCTGATCACTGCCCCCTTTTAGTGAGTAATGAGGATGTGGACTGGGGTCCTAAACCTTTTAGGACTCTGGATGCTTGGTTGTCACATGGTGGATTTAAGGGAGTTGTCAAATTGGAATGGGAAAAGCTCGATGATCTACCATGCCACGAGAAACTGAAGAGAATGAAGGCGCCTATTAGGGATTGGAACAAGAATAAATTTGGCATAATTGACCAGAAGATTACTGAGATAGAAAAGGAAATTCAATTGGTGGATGAGCAGGTTGAGAGGGGTAATACGAACGAGTGTTTACTTGCTAGAGGGAGAGCACTAAGAATATTGGCGAAGAGGTGGTATGATAGGAATGCAAACTACCGGAAGCAGATATCTAGATTCAAGTTTGCTAATCACATGGATAGGAAAACGAAATTCTTCCATGGGATTGCAAACTCTAGAAAACGAAGGAAGAGAATTGAAATGATGAAGATCAATGGAAGATGTATTAGAGGAAAGGATTAGATTCTAAAGGAAACTAGGCAATTCTTCCGTACTCTTTATATGGAAAACAACTCGTTGAAGGTTAACATAGAGGATTCGTTGCTGAACAAAGTGAATGAGGAGGATGTTGAATGGTAGGAAAATATCCCGTCATTGGAAGAGATCAAGGACGCCGTTTGGAGTTGTGAACCGTCCAAAGCGCCGGGCCCATATGGGTATAATTTCAAGTTTGTCCGAAGAATGTGGGACATCATTGGGCCGAATTTCAGCAGACCGGTTCTTAACTTCTTCGAATCTGCCTCTCTTCCCAAAGAGGCTAATTTAACATGGGTGGCTCTAGCATTGAAGGAAGATGGTTCTACTGACTTGAAGAACTTTAGACCGATAAGCATGGTTGGATGCCTATATAAGGTTATAGCGAAGATACTTATGAGCAGATTATGGCTAGTGCTACCGGGATTAGTCGGGGAGGTTCAAAGTGCATTTGTGAGCGGAAGGAAGATACATGAGGGGGCATTAATAGCTTGCGAAGTTGTGCACTGGTTGAAGAGGAGCAAAAAACCAGCATGACTAATTAAGCTTGATTTCTAGAAGGCCTATGACAGGGTAAAATGGAAGTTCGTGGAGTTAATACTTCGGAAAATGGGCTTTAGGGAGAGATGGTGCAAGTGGATCAGATGCTGCCTTTGTGCGTCAATGTCAATTTTAGTGAATGGAATCCCAACTAAACCGTTTGATCTACAAAGAGGACTAGACAAGGTGACTCAATGTCGCCTTTTTTATTTGTACTTGTTGGTGAAGTCTTGAACAAATTGCTTGTAAGCTCCGTGATTTGGGTGTAATCAAACCGCTGCTGGTGGGGAAGAACTTGATTGGGTTAACGCACTTGCAATTTGCGGACAACACAATTTTGTTCTGTCCTTGCGATAAGGAGTCTATCAGGAATTACAAAGGAATTCTAAAAGGATTTGAGCTGGGATCTGGGCTGAAGATTAACGTCCAGAAGTTTGCCGTCATCGGGCTGAATTGTGATGAAATTGAAACCGATCTGCTTTGCAATCTACTCCAGTGCAGGAAAGTCACTCTTCCAATCAGATATCTCGGCATTCCACTTGGTGCCAACCCGAGGCGTGTGGAGACATGGAAACCGGTGATTCAGAAAGTTGAAAATAGGTTGAAGGGATGGAAAGGTAAGCTTCTAACTAAAGCTGGCAAACTAGTTTTAATCAAGTCTGTGCTTAATAGCTTACCTATGTATTATATGAGCCTATTTAAAATTCCAAAATCTGTTCTTAAAAAGATTGTATCCTTACAATGTAAGTTTTTTTGGGAAAAGGGGGATGGGAGTAGAGGCATGCCTTGTGTAAGCTGGGAGATAATTCAAAAACCAAAATGTATGGGGGGATTAGGTGTTGCCGTGTTGGAAATTTAGAGTTAAAAAATGTTGCATTCCTGTTTAAATGGTGGTGGAGATTCCAAAAGGAGGAATGCCCCCTATGGAAAAGTGTGGTAATATCTTGTAATGAGATTGATAGTGGGAATAATATTAGTAACACAAACTGGGCAGTTGGGGGAGTGGTGTACGGGGGAATGTAATGTGGATTGGGGGGGAAAATGAGGAATTGCTGGCCTTGTTCAAAACTGGTTTCGAATTGGTGCTTGGTGATGGTAGCAGAACCAGTTTTTGGTTTGACTTATGGCTCAAAGAAGGCATACTGAAGGAGCGCTTTCCCCGGCTGTTCTCTCTATCAAATGAGAAACATTGCACTGTTAAAGACTGTGGCATTTGGAATGGGTTGGCATGGGTTTGGACGTTCACGTGGAGAAGGCCATTACGAGGATGGGAAGTTGATAACCTCAACGAACTTCTAGTCATCCTATCACGGGTTGGGGTGAGACACGATGAAGAAGACACACTAAAGTGGCTACATGCAACTGGTGGTGATTACTCGGTAAGATCGTTTCTGCAGGTGATTTACAAGGAAAAGGAGCAGCCAAATGACTGTAACATGTATATCTTCACCAAGTCTCTATGGAAAATTCTGATACCTCCGAAGGTGGAGCTTTTGGCATGGTTTGTAATATTGGGCAAGCTGAACACAAGAGAAAAATTAGCCAAATGTGGTGTAATAAGTAGCAATATGGCTAAATGTACACTATGTGAGGAAGAGGATGAAAGTGTGTTACATCTTTTCTTTAACTATAGATATGTGTATAAATTGTGGTGTAATGTACTATGCTGGTGGGAGGTGAAATGGGTGTGGCCAGGAAACACGAAAGATTATTTTGAAAGCTGGATGTCCGTTGGAATGGGAAGGAATCGGCAGAGGAGTTGGGCAATCTCCTTCTTTGCGGTGATTTGGACCATTTGGAACATCAGGAATGAAAGAATATTCAAGAACAAGTTATCCAGTGGAGAAGAAGCAATTAACATGGTGATTTTGACGCATAACAAGTGGCTTTTTGAATGGAATGAAAGATCGGTCACACACTATGGGTGAGTCTGAACTTAATTATTTTGTGCTATGACAGGGAGCAGGTTCAACTCACGTACAAGGCTGAAGAGGATACTAGTTGATTGATATTTTCTACATGATTAAGTGGTTGAATTGTATTGTTTTTGGCTGATTGTGCTTGTAAAGGGTATTCCTCCATGGAACCCCTATTGTCTTGTTTTACTTTTTACTGTGTTCATTTCTGGTTTGGATTGTGTTGTTCTGAACACTACTCACTCCTATATTGGTCTTTGTGAGTTTTTAGATTGATCGGAAAAAAAAAAAGTAGACAAAAATTAATTAATTATTGAATATTCTTTTATATGAAATTTTTCTCTTTTTCACTTTAAGTAAAGAAAATTATTTTTTTTTTATCTTCTTCAATCAAGTCAAATTACAAAATCTTTTTTTATTATAACTTTTACAATTAACAATACACAATATATTTTTTTTATTTTTTATGTTCTTTCATTCTAATTCTAACATTTTACATAAGTATCCACCCCCATAAAAATTAAAGGTTTTCGATCATAAAATGGTTTGTGCAAGTTTTAAATTTTAATTCACAAGGGGTGTCATACACATCCATAAATTTTGTCTAAGACTGATTAAGAGCTGAAATTTGAAGTGAGTCACAATGGTCCAAGAACATTTATGTAATATAGACTTTTACTTTAACATAAAGAAATATCTTATAAGAAACCAACTACGAAATTATACACACAATTAAATTGTTGTAATATAGCCATATAGCATACCAAACCTACAATTGTGGCATTTTTTCTTGGACTAGTAACAAATTTGTGTCATGCCAACCTCATGATGATAATGATATTTAATTTGTTTTCATATGTCTAATTAGTTAACTACCTGCAATTGAAGCACGTCTAAAATAGTCATTCTATTGAAGTTTAAATGTGAGTAGACACTAAATTAGTTCTACATTAAAGGAAATAAAGAGGAGTGAGGAGTTTATAAGATCAGAGATCCATTTACTTTACATCTTAAAGTATTGATAAGTTGGATATGTTGTATTCTCATCTTGTGTTCCTTTACTTATTTCTTCCTAAAGTCTCTCCCCGACGGTTATGCTTTCCATGGTGGGCCAACACATTCTTGCTAGGTAAATATTAGTTTCTTTTTTTCTAATCCTATTGTATTTTTTTTTTTTTGTCAATGCAAAAAGTCACCATAATTTATTCTATTTATTTAATTTCATGGTTTTTTTTTTACAGTAATTTCATGGTTGATATATAACTCAACCTCTTTCAATAAATAACAAACAATAATATACATAAGTTTGCAAAAGCCAACTCCACTTTCTGCATCAATTCATCATTCTTCTTAGTCTTAGCTTGTTCCTTCCAGGCAAGTACATATTTTACTACTTTTATTTATTTATTGTAAAGGACTTAGTTTTCCATTTTCATTTATTTGAACCAAAAGAGCTTCAAGTGTTTTGATTGAGCTTCTTCAAACTCTTGCATGCAGTAATCATGGAAGAAGGGAAAGAGAAGGGTGTGTTTGATGGAGAGAAGGCTTGTTTGTTAGTTAAAGAACTTAGAAAGAGCTTTGAATCAGGGAAGACAAGAAGCTACAAATGGAGGATTTCACAGTTGGAAGCCATAGCTATGATGATACAAGAAAGGGAGAAGGACATCATTGAAGCAGTATATAAGGACCTTTCTAAACCTCAACTTGAAGCTTACATAAGTGAGGTCTCCAATTTCCTCACCTTTCTCTTGCTTTTTTTTTTTTTAAAAAAAAAAAATTTCCACTATACTAATACACTATAGAGAAAATCGATATCAGGAAACTGTAACAAGATTTTAATCGCAAAATCATCCGATCCGATAAGAATTTTGTAAAATCATTAGTTGTCTTATCCGAAAATGTATTTTGAAAGGATTTTAAAAGTTAAATTGATATTCTAATTTGATAGCATAACCTTAACTACTAACGAGAAAATTAACTGTTTTAACTTTGATATAAAAAATTATTAGAAAAACTTAAAACTAATACCCGAACCAATATTTGTTGGATTTGATTAAGTTGTACCCTATCATACCTAATTATCCCTTAGGAGAAGAAACAAAGTAATTGAATCGAATCAGCTCTGGACAGGTACTTGAGTGCTCGTGACCCGTTAACATCCCTAAGAAAAATAATTGTTTTTCTTATGAACAATTCAGAGACTTTTTGTTTGTCCATACCATGATTGTAGCCACAAATTTTACACTCTTGACTCTTCCATGCAGGTTTCTCGTATAAAAACCGCATGTAGTGAAGCAATTAAAGCATTGCATCAATGGATGAAGCCTGAAAAGGTTGCTAAATATTATATTCCTAGACTAACATAACAGTGAGACTATGATGATAATCAACTTTAACTGATTTCCATTAAGTTTAGGTGAAAACTGGGATTACAACATATCCATCATCAGCAGAGATAGTGTCTGAACCACTTGGAGTTGTGCTCGTAATTTCAACATGGAACTTCCCTTTCAGTATGTTCACATATCTTATAGCTCAAATTGTTATTTCAACTAACCTATATGGGTTGATTTAGTGATCAACTCACTAGTCCGTTTAAATAAGTGTTGGAATTCAAATCGCCGTAACTTATTGACAAATGACAGATTCTTAATGAAGTTCAAATCTTAAATAAATTAATATTAGACCTGTCGGATCGAAAAATACTATAAAAAAAAATTGTTATTTTAACACGTTACACTATAATAATAAGAGCTTTTCTATTTCTGTATTTTATTTGAGTAGTGATATCTCTGGAGCCGGTCATCGGAGCGATTGCGGCGGGAAATGCGGTGGTCCTGAAACCATCAGAAGTTGCTCCGGCATCATCAGCATTGCTTGCAGATTTGGTGGAAAATTATTTGGACAACTCTTCTGTTAGAGTTATTGAAGGGGGCGTTCCTGAAGCAACTGCACTATTGGAGCAGAAATGGGATAAGATATTATACACAGGTAATTTAATTTCTTTCTATATAAGTGTTTGAGAATTACTCTCGCAAGAGAAATTGATTGAAATCTACAGAGGAACTAATCTGTTTGCCAAAGTAATTTTGGAAGATCTCTAAATTTACAAAAATTTGCTGAAAATAAAAACATCTATACTTTGGTGACCAAGGAGGGACAATAAATAAGTGATTATTCAAAACTGATAAAAATGATCATCCATATCTATAAAAATAAAATGTGATCATCCAAAATTATTCACTCACTTTAGTTCTATCATTTTCTTCTCTTAGAGTTTTGATTGATCAGCATTGGTCCCAAACCATTAGCTTCTTAAACTTTTCGAAATACAAAATATCTGATATCAAATTTGTTAGGGTCTAATTTGAGTTTTTACTTTGATACGTTACGAATCAATTACTTTGCATATAAAGAGAAAATTTATGGATGCAGGTAATGCAAGAGTAGGGCGCATTGTGATGGCTGCTGCTACAAAGCATCTTACACCTGTAATTCTGGAACTTGGAGGAAAGTGCCCTGCTCTTGTTGATTCTAATCTCAACTTGCAAGTAACATATATAATCTCCTTCCTTGCTCATTATTTACAAAGAGGAAATGAAATAATAATTTTCTTTTACTTATTTTAAGCGTTTTCATTACATAAAACAAATATATCTTTATTTACATAACAAAAAATTTTATTATATCTAACATATTTATTACACTAAGGACTTCATAACAAAACTGAATATGACATAGGCACTTAATTAAAAGAAAAGAAAATATAAAGATCAAATTAAAAATTTGATGAAACTATAAAAATCAACACAATAATTTAACCTTTTGTAAATGTTAATCTAAACCTTTTTTTTTACATTATTTGACAATGTCAGATAATCAAATTATACATTCTGAAAATTTAGACATGTGAATGACACATTTTGATGTACATATATACACTAATGATTGGAAATTAAATTTCAGGTTGCTGTTAGAAGATTAATAGCTGGAAAATGGGCAATCAACAGTGGACAAGCATGCGTTTCTGTTGATTATATCATCACTCTAAAAGAATTTGCTCCAACACTTGTAAGATTATTGCTTCATCAGAAACACAAAACATTCAAGTGTCCTGTTTCAAATATATTTTGTATTACTTTGAATAAATTCTCAACTATCACCCATCACTCTACAGATAAATGCTATGAAGGAGGAATTGGAGCAATTTTTCGGAAAAGATCAGATCAAATCGAAAGACATGTCGCGAATCGTGTCTCCATCGCACTTTTCGCGGCTCTCAAAACTCTTGGATGATGACAAAGTATCTGATAAAATTGTTTTAAGAGGTCAAATAGATGAGAATCAATTGTGAGTAACTTTATTTTTACTTTTTCTATCGACCATATTGTCCCTGTCTCAGTGTCTTTGTCGTTCGAACGCATTGCAGAAAGATTGCTCCAACAATTATATTGGATGCGCCAGATGATTCTTTGGTGATGCAAGAGGAGATATTTGGGCCAATAATGCCAATTGTGACTGTGAGTTCGTTAGTTGTAAAACACAAAAGAAAGGAATACTAATAATAATTAGTAAATTATAATTTTCTTATGTACAAAAAAAAAACTACAATTTTCTACCATAAAAGATTTAAATATAAATATCCATCAAATATGGAATTTTTTTATGTCAAATTAAAATTACTCAATATATTTTAAGATTAAAATAGCTAGTAAGTTTCTAAATCTTTTACTATTAGAAATTAGAAATGGTAGTTTAGTCTAATAATTTTAGTACATTTGATGCTAATTATTGTTGTTTGCAGGTTGATAAGATAGAAGATGGGTTTGATATAATAAAATCAAAACCAAAACCACTTGCTGCATATCTCTTCACAAACAATGAACAGCTGAAGAAAAGTTTTGTGGAGAACATTTCTTCCGGAGGGATGCTCATCAATGACACTGTCTTACATGTAAGCTCTTTATTATTATTATTATTATTAAAAAAATTATTCGGTACAGATTTAGATTAATATATATATATATATAAAATATTATTTTATAATACAGATTTTATTTTTTATATTTCATAAAAATTAAAATAATATACTTCTAATAAAATTTATATATTTACTATTTATATACTAAATAAACCCATTATTATTATTATTATTATTATTATTATTATTATATAATGTTGCATTGAGATAGGTTGTAACCGCTGGTTTGCCATTTGGAGGAGTTGGAGAGAGTGGAATGGGTTGCTACCATGGAAAATTCTCTTTTGATGGTTTCAGCCATAAGAAAGGGGTTCTCTATAGAAGTTTCAATGGTGATACATCTATGAGGTATCCTCCATATACACCTAAAAAACAAAGGATGGTGGAGGCCCTCATCAATGGCAATATCTTTCAAATGATTCTCATTTTCATTGGATGGCCTTCTAAAATCTAGACATATATATTAAAACACATAAAGAACTCACATAAATAATTTAGGGACATAATAATAATAAGTTGCTCCTATGACACTTCTATTAGTTCTATATATGTATGGCAAGCTTATATGGAAATTCAGTCTCTATTGTATACAAGTTTGTAAATTTATGGATTATTGTACAATTATTTTAGAATTTTGTCTTTATATACAATATAAGTGATAGATTAAAGTTCTTAACATTATCATCCTTTATAGAATGAAAAAAAAATAGTGACGGGAGAGAGGGCTTATACAAAATTTACATAAATTCAAAAAAGATATTTACGAGAAAGACGTATTACAAATATATAATCATTCATATATCTCATTTTATATGAGCTTAAACTTTTTTAAAAGAAGAAGTATTATGACATAGAGGCTGATCATACCTAAAAAAAAGCAAATTATTAAACAAAATATAGAATTATCAATTTAATTATTTGTTAATAATTCAATTTCTAAAACATTATTTATTGATATATTATGAACATTATTGGATGTTAGAATATAATACATGCATGATTGCATGAATAGAATGTTAATCAATCTTTGAGTTAATATGATATTATCAATTAATAAATACTTATTGCGCGCGTATTTCATTATTAATTAATTGATTAAATAACTATCGAGTAACTATTGATTATATTACATCACTTAAGTATCAATTATTATCGGTTTTACTAGGTGTACACATAAATATATTGAAACACATAAATCTTTCCCACTTGAGGAAGTGATTAATTAAGATGTGTTTGTGTGTTTTATGTATACACCTAGCTTTTTTGAATTATTATTTATTAATCTTTGTAGCTCAAATGACATATGTCTTTTTCCCTTAGTAGAGATCTCGGGTTCGAATCTTTCTCTTAACGTATCTTTGATAAAAAAAATATCAATTATTATTTATTAATGACTTACTCAACATCTTCATTATTCACGGGATTATTTATTGAGTTGAGAAATATATATATTTATAATAATAACATAAAATGAATATATATTTATATATTGGGCCTATGGCCCGGCGTTACCAATAAATTAAAAAAGAAAAAATTTGTACCAAAAAAAAAAGAAAAGAAAAAACTGAATATATATTTAATTTATCTTAGAATCTTATCTTCTTGATTCTTTGGAGCAGCTTCATCTTATATATTCTTACTTCCACTATATAAGTATTTTTGCAGCTATTATAAAATTGTAAATGATATTAAAATGAATACTTAATGAATTAGTATTATAAATTTATTATTTGATTATCTATCTCAAAAGTTATTAGTAGAGATAGGTATATATATCTTATAGGAAGCAAGTTCGGGTTTATAACCGTTGATTGAAGTCTATAAAGATTTATAACTCTTTAATCAACGGTTTTAAATCTTGGAGTTTGATACAAACTTCAGGATGTACCTAACCTGTTTTCTATCTTATATATTTTTGTATATAGGATTTTCTAATTTTTTTTAATTTACCTTATGTTAAAATTAAATATTTTTGGAATAACAAATATTAAAAACTTTAAACGTTTTAGTTATGAAAATTCTAATATCATGTCATCATAAAACTACATGTTATATATATTATTACAAAAAAAAAAAGTAAAGCAATAATAAGTAGAAATACACATATGAATCAATTATCTTACCATGAGCACTACATGGCATGTTTGAGTCACTACTTGAACAAAATAAAGTGGCCAAAATACATTATAAAAATAGTAAAAAAGGTACTATTTGCTACACATCGATGATGCTTTGTGCAATGAAGGAAGGAATATAAGAACCCCTCACATTAGAAGAAATCCCACTTCTAATTAATGAAGCAATGCCTTTTCTTGGCCACACATCATATAATATAAAGTCTGGAACTTGGTTTCATGCATTAATAATAATAATTATTCCCATCACACAATAACACGTAACGTACGTATTAAACCATATATACATAGGACACAATAATATTCTTCATCAATCAATAGATATATCTCTGCTATACTCATCATATATTATTTTTTCAATTGAATTGAAAATTATTATGAGATGATGATGAAGGGAACGAAGAATTTATTACCAGAATTATTAGTATTGTTGGTATTTTTGTTATGTTGTTCAACTTGTTCAGCTTGGTTTGGTAGTAGTAATAGTAATAAGCATAAAAGTATTAGTTCCAATTATGGAACTGGAAGAAGAAACTCTGCTCCTCTTGATGAACCTTCTTCCTCTTCATCGTCCTCTTCCTCCTCGTGGTCGTCATCGTTGTTGCTTAATCAGTATCATGCTAGCTCATCCGTCGTGTTTCGGGTTCACGGCAACGTTTATCCCGTTGGGTATGCATATATATATAAAATATATACCTTTAATTTTTTTATTTCATTTTTCCATCATTCTTAGTTTATGCCTTTTTTTTCCCATTCAATAACACAAAACTAGAAGATATTTTAGAAGACTTTGCATTGTATTAACATTGTATCTTTTGATATTTTATGCATGTTTTAAATTTAATTTTGATATATGCTGGTCTAATTAATGATTCAATATCCGATCAATTTCTTTTAAAAATAATGATAATAATACATCCAAAAATGAAATTAAAATTTATATTTATGTAACGGTGATACATATATAGGTCTAAGTGGGTGATATTTGAACATGGTGTATGTTACAGGTTCTATAATGTAACAGTGAACATAGGGCACCCACCAAGGCCTTATTACCTTGATATTGATACTGGCAGTGACCTCACATGGCTTCAATGTGATGCCCCTTGTACTCATTGCACTCAGGTATATAAACTACAAATACAACGTGTTATTTAATTTATTTTTAATATATATTTTGTATTTTAATATGTATTATATATAGTAAGTAATTAATTTCTTTTTTTGTATACGTAAGTATGTTTGATCTTATGATTTATAATTGGGTGATTCTCTTATTTATAGACCTAAATAAATAGTAGATCTAAATGAAATCAGTTACATGAATCAATCGACGTCATTATCTTTGTTGTAGACGCCGCATCCGCTGTACCGGCCAAGCAATGACTTGGTGGCATGTAGGGATCCAATGTGTGCATCATTGCATCAGAATGAAGTGTATGAATGTGAACAGCCACACCAATGTGACTATGAAGTTGAGTATGCAGATCAGTACTCTTCCCTTGGTGTTCTTGTGAATGATGTGTACCTTCTAAACTTCACCAATGGAAACCAACTCAGAGTTAGAATGGCACTTGGATGTGGATATGATCAGCTATTTCAAGACCATTCCTACCACCCTTTGGATGGAATGCTTGGACTTGGAAGGGGAAGATCAAGCTTGGTTTCACAGCTCAATAGCCAGGGTTTGGTTAGAAATGTGTTTGGACATTGCTTGAGTTCACAAGGGGGAGGCTATATCTATTTTGGTGATGTTTTTGACTCTTCTAGACTCACTTGGACTCCAATGTCATCCACACATTAGTAAGTCAATGCAAATTTTCCACGAAAATGATATCATTTAATGGAATATTTAACAAAATTAATGCTAGGTAACTAATAAAATATCAGCTAATAATCAATCAATAGAAAGCAAACATATCGTACAAAAATTGTGCAAAAACTATTCATTCGATATAGCGGAAAACTTATCATTTAAAATAGTAGAAAATAGATCATTTGAAATAATAGAAACAAATCATCCGAAATAATAGAGAATAGATCATTCAAAATGATAGTAGTAGCTCGATGATAATGATGAATGAGATTATTAGTTAATTATTGGTTAAAAATGTATTAACTACTGATACTTTCTCTTATTCTAAATATTCGCAGCTATATTGTGTGATGCTTAGTAAATCGTGAGGAAAAGATTTTTATTCAAGCTTTCGACGCCGATTTATTCTAAATTTCTTTTAACTTCTTATATTTTTAAGAACCAGAATATACTTTTTCATCTTAAACTCCCTCAATTAAAATCTCAAATCACTAAAATTTTTCTTACTATGAATTATTCATAACTCAAACTTTGTGATTTGTGACAGCAAACATTACTCAGCTGGGCCAGCTGAACTCCTTTTGGGAGGAAAGAGAACTGGGATTGGAAATCTCAATGCTGTTTTTGACACTGGAAGTTCTTACACTTACTTCAACTCCATGGCTTACCAAGCAGCAATTTCTTGGGTCAGTTGAAAAAATGGAAAATCAATTTTCCCTATCATCATTTACTACCATGAACTATGCATGCCACTAAGATTATGTCAATTTCACAGTGCAAGATTATTTATGGTTCTTTTGTTGAATTTCAATTGTATAGTTGGAAAAGGAGTTAGCTGGGAAGCCTATAAAACAATCACATGATGATGAAACTCTCCCTCAATGCTGGCATGGTAGAAGACCTTTCAGAAGCATACATGAAGTCAGAAAATACTTCAAGCCTATGTCTCTTACTTTCGCCGGCGGCCGGAGTAAAGCTCAGTTCGAAATCCCTCCTGAGGCATACCTCATAATATCAGTGAGTCACAAGTCACAACTAACTAACAAACTAATGAATTCCTTCTATAAATGCATGTTATTGTGCTAATGTTCATGAATTGTTCTTGCCAGAACATGGGAAATGTTTGCTTGGGAATCTTAAATGGATCTGAAGTAGGGATGGGAGATCTAAACCTAATTGGAGGTATGAATGTTATTACTATTTTCATTGTTTTCTATCTGTCATCATCAATTTTGGGTACATCTTTAAATCAATCAATGTATCTGGATGAAAGAGAGCAGACATAAACCAAACACTCCATGTTTGTTTTTGTATGCAGACATATCCATGCAAGACAAAGTGATGGCGTTTGACAATGAGAAGATCATGATTGGTTGGGCACTAGCAGACTGTGACAGAGTCCCCAAATCAAGACATGCCAACATTTGATTCATAAAAAGTATTCTCTTTTATTTTGTCACGGTCAATTGTTCGATACATTTTTAATTTATAAAATGTACTGAAAATTGACCATGACAGATAAAAGAGAACATAGAAACATAATGATATTCTGGTGATGTGAAAATCTAACTTTATTAATAATATTTATAATGTAGTTCCAGCTGGTTACAACCTAGAAATTAATTATTCATATGATTACATTAAAATATACAGCTCTAAGGTTTCCATTTTGGAACTAAAAAGGCAGAGTAATGCAAGTTGTAATTGATCCATACAGTGCCATACCAGAAATCCATCTGATCAAATTTGACTGTACAAACAAATCTTCTCCTTAATCCATATGCTAGCATGGAATCTTATCTTGTTTAACACTTGTAGAAAGAAAAGCTACCCTTTCTCTTAATAGAAAAGATTCTTTGCTCTGTATACAACTGTCACACTAAATCACTGCTGGTTTTGAAACAGAAAAGATTCTTGAAAGAAACATTCTCTTTTCATTGTTTCTTTTGTTTTGCAAATATAATGAATTATATATTACTAATATATTAGAAAAATCAACTAACAAAACCAATGGAACAAGAATTTTCCCTACCAAATGTTCCTAACACTACACATTTAACACCCTAAGGATCTTCATCTGCTTTGAGATCATTCTGCTACTTATTCTTTATCTTACAGAATACAGAACTTGATCTCCATTTTTTTTTCTTTTTTGTTGCTTTTTTCCCCCTTCACATGTCCCTAATCTCTAGAACAAAGAATAGCCACCAAAATTCAAATTGCACCATTGCCCCAGAATTCCAAGTCCAATGGTCCAAAAGTGAAAATTGTTAGGTAGGTGTAAAATTTATGTAAATGCTTTTTCACTACAAAAAAATGAACATATGCTTTGGTCCTTCCACCACCCTTTTTCCCAGGAAGGAAAAGGGCTCAATTTTCCCTGCTGCTATTCCTCTTCCAATTCCCAATAATTCTGAATGGTCAAAAGAATCAAAATGGCTTTTGTTGGAACAAGAAATTGTCTTGGAATGACATGAGCTGGTTCATTTGGAACTGATTTCCAAAAAGGTCATCTTCCATTGGGAGGTTATTATCATAGCTGTTGAGCTGAAAATCAAAGGCATCAAACAGCTGCATATCTAGCTCATTGTTCTTCCACTTTGGGTTGCTCTCCACCTCCTTGTCCCCGGACGCCGGCGAAACCGCGTGATCCGAGCAGCTAGAGTCCGTGTGCAGCCTAGGAACAGAATCTGATGTGTCCATGTACAATTGGTGGTCATTGTTGGAGAAGTTATGGATAATCTGAGGCTTAGTTTCATGTTCATGATCATGATCATAGTGAAGTATCTCCCCTGGTGAAAACTTTGATACTTTCTGTTCAAACCCTGCTGTGGGGGAGTTGAATTTCTCAATCTTCCCTTTCTTGTTGTAGATTCTACACAACACCCAATCATCAAGCTGCACCACATAACATATTCAAATCAGATCATGAATGAACAAATTACTTTTTAAAAAAAAAATAATACTACTATTTTTTAATTTCTAATATTAAGAACTTTACAATATACAACCACCAAAAATAAGAATAATTTTATTTATTTTTTTAAAAAATATAAACCTCTATCCATAAACTTTTATAATCACAAACCTTCATCATTCTTTTGACTATCATTATTATTGTTACTATTTATAAATAAAATAAATTAGGGGAAAAAAGGTTACCCTCAAGTTATTGTTGTTGTGCTTGTTGGCGGCGGATCTGTCAACATTGGCAAGACGGTATTCATGCATAATCCAATTAGTCTTCACCCCTTTAGGGGCCTTTCCGGCGTAGAACACTAACGCTTTCTTTATCCCAAGCGCCTTCGGCTTCCCTATCGGCTTATCAGCCCCTGTCGCCTTCCAATACCCGCTCCCGGCCGCCCTGTTCGGCCGGGATCCATTAGGATATTTTCTGTCCCTCGGCGAAAAGAAGTACCATTCCTTTTCTCCATACAAGGCCATTTCTGTCATCAAAACATTAAAATCTTATATTCAATTTCAAAGTCTTACAAAATAAATATCAAAAAGAGAGCGGTTAGGTTAAGTACCTGGAAGCTGCCATGGATCGAACTTGTACAAATCGATCTCTTTGATTATTGGAGCTGCAATTGATTGCTTTGCGCATTTCTTGCAGAGATAGTGGTTCACTAATTCTTCGTCGCTTGGGTGGAACCTGAACCCCGGCGGTAACTCTAATCCACCTTGCATTCCTCTTTTTTTTTTTTTTTACCTTCTTGTTCTTGATTTCTTGAGAAGCTTCAACTCTAGCTTGAATAAAAGTTGTATTGGATTGAATGGAATATTTCTTCTTTCTTTTTGTGTGCTGGTGGTGGTGGATGATAATGAATTTCAAGTTGAAACGTATGAGAGAGTCAGGAGAGGGGTGTTATATAGCCGCGTGAAGGAACAAGAGAGAGGAATTTAAGCACGTGCGTGATTAGTGGTAAAACGTGGTGAAGGTAGCAATTGTTGCAGCGTTTATCAGTAAGGCTATACCTACACCTCTCATCGCTGACTGCATCGTCCACGTGGCGATTCCTTAATGGATGGTCGACACGTGTGACGGTTCCACTTCTTGATTCTGTCATTGCTTGCGTCACCTCTACCTTTCACTTGTGTCTTCCCTACCATTTTGTTTTCTATTATTTTTTTTTATTTTTATTGCTTGTAGTTTGATTTTGACATCAAATATATCAAAGTGTCGGCTTGGTATTTTTATTTGGGTGGGGCCATGGTTGACTGTACCTGTTGTGTGCTGCTGTTCTTGTGCATGCATGAGAATTGAGGCAACATGATCAAGAAAAATGGTGGGTTTTGGATCCAAATTAAACACACTTTAATCATAACATTTACACTCATGAGTCATGACTCATCCTTTATGAAATGTTCCAGCGGATAATCATAATCATGTGCTTTAACAGAAAAGATTGGGATTGATCTGATCTCCTCGTTACAATTTTTTGTAATCTTAATATTAAAATGTATACTAAATTATTTATGATAGTTTATATTTTTTAAGGGAGAGAAAATATTGGTTTTGATTTTTTTTTTCTTTAATCCAAGAACTACTAACAATTTCATTCATCGTTATCATCGAGTTAGTATCATCATTTTGAATAGGATAATTTTATGGCATAAAAATTTTTATATGAATATGAAGAGAAATACTATTTTTATTTTAAAAATTGATAATAACATAAAATACTTTACTTTATTAAAATTTAACTACATATCAAAAAAAATATTATTTTCTTCATCATACCATGGTATGCATCTTTTAGATGATCTATTCTATATTATTTTAAATAATATATTTTAAATTATTTCAAATGATCTATCTTACGATTTTGAATTTAGATGATTAATTTTACATAATTTTTTATATATTATATATTTTTTATTAATTGATTATTGATTGATATTCTATTAATTATCTAATATATTATTACTTTTTAAAATATAATGGTACCTTTTGCCGTTAGACTTTTTATTAGATTTTAATCATTTTATATAATACTATGCTATGTATCCACGTTTAATATCTACGGTCAAGCTCATTAAAAAGCATAATAATATCTAAATCCAAAACAACATCATCCCTAACACAGGTGATAAGTTACAAGTGATTTACATTATTTAAATGTCCAATCTTAAATTCGAATTTAAAAAATGATATGTACATAGAAGAAAATATAATCATATTAAATCTCTTAAAAATAACACTCGATAAGGCATAAGAGATTAGTCTAAACCTGTATGACTTAGAATACCTTCGTACCAAAAAAATAAAAATAATATCCAAGTTATAAAAAAGAAACATAATTATAGTTATGGAAGAAAAAGTTATTATTTTTGTCTAGTTATTATCATTTCTTGATCCAATTTGGAATAATCAGCAATTTTCCTTTTTAAAAGATAAATTAAGATAAATTACGCAATAAAAAATTTAGCCAAGATATTTACGAATAAAAGCTATGGAAATAATTTTCAAAGACAGAGTTAACGATGATTTTATACTATTAGGATAGTAAATTTTTTGTAAGAGTTCCTATTGGCTATTATATAGTGTCTTCGGTAAACAAAATACATGGTTGATTTTAAGAACTCTATAAAAAAAATATTTCATAAAAAATTAATGAAAAGGTAAATTTTGAAGTCAAATTAAGTAATTTTTTTATATTCAATTTGGATCACACATATTTTATAACACCTTCTAAATAATCATTTTTAGGTGTGTGAAGAAGATATATTGTTACAAGTCTTCACATCTATTAAGGATATGGTCTCTTGTAAGTTTGTAAGTATTAAACATTTCTCACCTTTTGAATTAGTTTTTAGCATTGAATTAGACCCATTTAATTTCAATTCTAAGACTTAATACATTAAATATATAAATAAAAGTTATAAGTTCTAAAAAATTTTCGTATATATTATATTTAATCTCGTTTATTCACGAAATTTTCACAACTTATATTTACTTTTCATTTAATTTATAATGTTAAGATACAATTTCTCCCAAAAATTTATTCAATAAAAGAAAGCATATAAATATTATATTTTTAATACGTACCCTCGTTCAATATATATAAATTTCTGTATAAATTTTTTTTTATTTGTTCTATGATGAAAAAAAAAATAGTTCAATAAAAATTGAATTTAGATTCTTTTCTCATAATATCATTTCTCTTAAAAAAATATACACAATTATTAACTAGCATAATTAGCAAGTACACAACAAAAATTAAGTTTATAAAAGAATTTATATATATAATCTCTTATTCAATAAGAAGCGATTATTAGTTTAAATTAAATGATTTTATTTTTGTGACATTAGTTTAGATGGAGGTTTGAGGCATTCAGGTTCGGAAGCTGGATTCAAGTTTGAAGACTATATTTGATGGATGGTCAACTACTTTGACTTCTGCCTACGTAAGCCTAACATCGTCATCGTTTACCTCATTACTCTAAGTATCCGTATTAACACGCCAACTACTTTCGGATTGTTTGGGTTTTGAAAAATAATATATACTTTGAAAATATAAAACAAATTCAAAATTAAGAAAATTAAAAAAATGATAAATAAAAAATTATCATTATTATATTTATAATAATTTTATTATTTTAAATAATTATCATATATTTTAAATTATTTTTAAATAATATTTATTAGGAGATTGTGCCATATTATATATAGGGTTAATATATAAAATTGATATATACTCTCAATTTTTTTTCTCAATTATTATTGTAAATTATAATTCTTGCTATATTCTATTTAAATTGGACTAAAAAAATATGCCAAAAATATGTTAAATAATAAAAAGTTATAACTAGTAATATTAATTAAAAAATAAATTTACTTACAGAGTAATCCTTATTTTCAAAACTAAAAGCAGTTATTAGTTAGGATTTTGCTATCATATGCCCTTAGGACATAAGTTAAAAAGCATTTATTAGATTTATTAATTATGATTTTTTTTTCATTTGTTATGCCTAAACTATCCTTAACATTTTTGTTTTACTATTAAAATTTTACTTCCAAAAATCATGAGTATAATTTCATTTTTCACTCAAGCATACATATAAATTAAATTTCTTTTTAAAATTATTTTTTAAATTTATTAGTGTCAAATTAAAAGAGACCCTTCATATTATCTTTTTCTATCTATTCTACATTTTTTCTATACAAATGATTTACGTAATTTATTTTTTAAATCAATATTTAGATAATATTATTTGACTAACAAACATGCAAATTCTAATAATATAAAAAATTATTAGGAAAAAAATATTAATTAATATTGTTAAGAAGTGCTTAACCGTTATCACTTTAGGTAATATATATATATATATATATATATATATATATATATAT